>SKCR01045409.1:0-47428 GCA_019454045.1 Zanthoxylum bungeanum | reverse complement strand
TTATTAACAATTTTCATGCATGTTCATGCAAATTTTGTGTAATCCAACTAGAATACATGTATTTAAGCTACTGATACCAATGTTAGGAAATATAATCCCTAATTATTTACATGTTTGTCCTCTTAGGATCTAACCATACATGTATTACTAGTCCTAGATTTATTTACAAACTAATTGAAATAAATCTAAGTTAATCACAACACAATTGCATACATTTCTTCTTGTAGAGACCTCTTAATCAAACTTAATTGATTTCTTAACTCAATAAGCAAATGGTCTTATTTATAGAGGGAAACCAAGTCACTATTAGCTCACATGCATGGATTACTATTAATCTTTGATTACTATTTAATCACATGCATTGATTACTATGTAATCACATGTATTTTGGATGCATAATGACTTTCTCTAACCCTTCCCAAAATGTTACCATGGGTGTACCATATATTCCCCACTTAACATTTTACTAATTGTTGTTACTTAACAACTCTTGTTGTACTTAATTATTTGATTAACAACTCTTGTTGTTACTTATTTTTGATTAACAACTCTTGTTGTTACTTAATAATTTCCAACATGAAATTATTACTAATTGTTGTTATTTAACAACACCAAATAATTCTCAATCAATATTTCCAACATCTTCTATATGGATAGTCTTTTTTCATAATACCCAGTCTAATTTTACGCAAGTTTTGTATACCATGTCAGACAATGTGGTAATGGATGACCAATCAACTTACAATAACTACACATTTCTAAGATAAAGGATGAGTACTCTAATGAAACTAAGGAGTAGTAAGGACTATGTACGTAGTCTGAGTCTTGCCATTAGAATTCGAGTTTCTTAATGGTTAAGTTTGTCAATGGCAGAATCTAGATTAGGCAGTGGATTTTGATGAAGTAAAGAAGCTCGAGTATGTTAAAAATTATTATCCAAGGCCATGAAGAACTAAATCAACCTTTGGCGATCTCTAAATTATGTGAATTTCACGGCATGAACATCATTCTCTCTTTGGGGTTCAGAAAGAGTCAAATGATCCCACATAAAAGATATTTTAGAATGAAAATCAATAATGGTTTGGTCAGGTTCTTGATGTATTTGGTGTAGTTTGTGTTAGGGTTGGTGCTCTGAGCGCCAATTTCTTATGTATTTCCCTATAAATACTCTTGTATAAATTATTAGTGAATAAAATAAACAGTTTCTATAATATAAATTCTTTTATTATATGGTAAAGACGTAAATGACCATAGAGTGATTGTTTATGATACAGTTGTAAAAGTGTCGCAACTGACATTGAGAAGTATCATAACAATATCATTCTTTAACAGTTCATGGTGAAGGTTTACAATTACTAGGTTAGTAAGTAAACCCGCTGAGACCGGTACGTGTCGTATATTGGAATGTTGGATTCTAATGGTTTCTCAATGAACCATGAGTCTCGGGAGACTCGTATAGACACGTAGGTGTTTATATCGGATAAACACTGAATGACTCACTGAATATTCTTAATAGATGGTACACCAATGTCAATAAGAATCTTCTCGAGTTGAGTGAGCATAATGATCCTTCAACTTGAGATACCACTGTGGATATATGAGGTATCATCCACACTTTGATGGCAGTCACGTCACCGATCTATTTAGATCAGACCTCCGCTTGTTCGTTGGGTGTGGACTGATCCTCAGGATATCCTGTATGTATCAAGATATGATTCGTCAGTTCTGTGTACAGATCATAGGTATCGATTATGGAATTAGCAATCTGTTAAATCCATGGGCCCATGGTGCACTGTAGAAATCAGTTCTAAAAGTTATTTTAAGCGATTGCTAATAGAATCGTCGACGAGATTATACCTATAGACATTTGACGTTTATATCTATATCTCTGGGATAATCCGGGTATTTATAACGGAAGGATTGTACGTATGCAGTGACCTCGACCTATGTGGTTCAAAGATTTTATCTGTGTTCGTCATAATTTACGGGTGGGTAGATTATGGACACGAAATGGATTTCGTGACGGATATGTCTGAATCTAGAGAGTCTCACTAATGAGATATACTAGTAGGGAACTAGAGCAACTTTTAAAATAATACTGATTATTTATAAATCGTTTAAACGTTTAAACGAAAAATACATGCTTTTGAGATCTTTTTGCCATTTACTAAATGTCGAATTGTGACATTTGACATTTATTATTAATAAATGTATTTTTGATTATTTAATGTAAATATAATACATATATTTAAGATATTTGTATTTAATTATTTGATTATTCAAATGTTGAATAATTAGATTAATTAAATAATAAATATCTTAATTACATTAATAAAGTAAGCTAAATGGCCAATTTTGATTGGTTTAAATGTAATGATTTTATTGGTTTATTGTGATAAACATTAAAGTGTTTGATGTTTTATGACCACAATTTTTATTAAATCATTTTCCATTAATTGAAACAAAAATAGAAAATTAATGGCTATTATTTTTTTCCATTTTCACTGCAATTTGAAAAATATATAAGCCATCCTTTTCTTTTTTTGTTTTCATTATCTAAGAACCCTAATCAAATACAAAAAAAAAAAAAAAAAAAAAAAAGTTTGAGAGAAAAATGAGAAAGAAAGAGGAAAAAGCTTGGATTTTTGGAAAATTGATAAGTTTTTTCTTACTTTCTCTTTTATGAAAATGTTTTTATTATACTAAGCTTCAATATGTGTAGCTTAGATTTTTCCCTTCTCTTTTGTACTTGATATTTGATGGTTGTGAGCTTGATAGAAAGATGTTAGCATGTATGGACTTAAAGAATGCTTATTAGGTGTAATCAAGTATTCTTTCATTATTTGATAATTTTGTTGCCATTCTAGGGTTGTTTAGCCTCTCATAAATGACCTAGAATTGTTCTTGTGTTATTTCATGGTGGTGAGACTTGTTTGGTGTGGTGGGAATTGAATTAAAATGTTGAATTTAATTACTTTGGTGTTAATTTGTCATTTATTGAAATTGTAAAATTAGGGTTCATAACCCACTCCAAATTTGGGGCATTTCATATATGTAATGTAATTTGATGTATATTTTATGTATATTAAATTTGGGAATTTTGGATTTGATCTTGACATGTTTTGAACTAAAAGGACTAAATTATAAATTCTTGAAAGTTTAGGGACCTCTCGGTAGTTTTTGAAAAATATGTTTTCTTGAGTTGCAAATTATATTTTCATGTATAAGACATGTATAAATCATTTTGGGATTGATTTGGAATCAATTAGAGTTTTATTTGACAATTTAGGACTAAAATGATTAAAATACAAAGTTTAGAGGCTAAACGGTAATTTACGAAAAATCTGATTTTAGGTAAAAAATTTTAGTTTTAAGTATTGAGTACCAAGAAAATTATTGAAATCGGAAAATTTTGATTTTCCGCGTTCCGCTGCGTTTACCTGAATTGTCGCCCAAAAACCCCAACAGGTTGCATATCAACTTAAACTTATAAGCAATATAACGATGAGTAAGAAAATTTCATAGAGACTTAGCAATATCGAATAGCCTAAATTGAAGACTGATAGATGGCACCAACGAGTTTCAAAATCAAGTGATTATCTTATGATTTTGTCTATCTCAATCTTTATGGCGATTGATAACTTTTCCAATATTTTCCTATTTGTGTTGAACAAGTTATGGAATATGACTAGTGACATAATGCCAAAGTTTGCGTCTTTAAAAAAGCTGCACATAATTTGTGCCCATAAGACATAATTATATCCATCTAATGTGGTTTGGAGTGACTGTGAGAGGTCTAACATCTTCATAATAATAGAAAACTGTAAGAAGAAACCAATTTGACTACTAGTTGTAAAAGTAACCAAATTAGCAAAATTTGCAAAAATAATCGAAATTTGCAAAGTTTGCAAAAATGACCGAATGTTGCAGGGTTTGCAAAAAATACCTGAAAGTGGTTAAGTTTGCAAAAAAAAAAAAAAATAGAACCCAAAGTTCAAAGTTGACAGAATAGCACCTTATTTTGAAAAATTGTAAAAAGAGCCAAAGTTTAGAGATGTTGGTAAATGAACCTTAAAAATTGCACTGCAACCCAAAGTTTGCTAAATCTAAGCAAAGACATCCTTGGATGTTCAGTGATCAACAAATCCAACAATTTTGGGGTTAATGGATAGTGCATATGGATGAAACTACTGAAAAGGAGTAAAGTGGTAGTGGTAGTGGTTGTGACGGGTAACTCCCCGCTGAGGTGTGAATTCGAAAACTTAGGATTTTATGAGTTGAATTTTTGGGGAATAGAGAGATAAATCGTTATGAATCAGTGTGGTGGTGGTGGGGATATGAAAGGGCACAAAATTATGAGTGCAATGGTACCAGTTATGTGGCTGGCTTGTAGATGGAGCACGAATGCGCGGGATATTCACATACAGCTTGAACAGCTCGTGTGATGCATGTACGACGATTGCATTTGCGGCTGGAGAATATAGATTAACTGCACCCAGTGAAAAACTATGTGATATCATGTTAGAGATTGAATGAAATGTTTTGTATATATTCAATTTGAATAACATTATAATAGTTTAGCCTTTATATAAAAGTGTAAAGAAAGAAATTATATGTACTAATTACAATCAAATCATAATCGTAATTTAGGGGATTTGCCATGATTGTGCGGAGATTGCGTCCATAATAAAAGAGATTATTTCCTTAACAATGTGTGATAATTTGTGAAGAAAATGTGTATTAACATTTACTTAAGTTTAGAACTACAAAAAAAGGAATTTATATAGGTATTATACAACTACCATATTAAATACATAATTACACAACTATCATATTAAATACACAAGAACCATATAAAATACACAACTACAAAACTATCATATTAATAATCTAACATTATTAATAATCTAACATCCCCTCTAAAACTCAAGATGGTAGTGAGGAAACCAAATTGAGTTTGGAAATGAGGGTTGTGTAACAGCCAGGAAGAAAAGTCTTAGTGAAGATTTCAGTTATTTGATCATCGAAGCGTAAATACACATGTTTGGAGACAGTGGCGATGAGATAAGATCTGTTTGGAGACAGTGACAATGAGATAAGACATGTTTGGAAACATTGACAATGAGATAAGACCTGTTTGGAAACATGGATAGGGAGATAAGACCTGTTTGGAGACAGGGACAAGACATATCTAGAGATCGGAACTCTGGCTCTGATATCATGTGAGAATTTGTGAAGAAAATGTGTATTAACATTTACTTAAATTTAGAACTACAAAGAGATGCATTTATATAGGCATTATACAACTACCATATTAAATACACAACTACACAACTACCATATTAAATACACAACAACCATATTAAATACACAACTACACAACTATCATATTAATAATCTAACATTATTAATAATCTAACATCCCCTCTTAAACTCAAGATGGTAGTGAGGAACCCAGATTGAGTTTGGAAATGAGGGTTGTGTAACAGCCATGAAGAAAACACTTGGTTAATATATCAGTTATTTGATCATCAGAGCATAAATACACCTGTTTGGAGACAGTGACGATGTGATAAGATCTGTTTGGAGATAGGGACAAGAAGAAAGACATGTTTGGAAACATTGACAATGAGATAAACCTGTTTGGAAACGAGGATAAGGAGATAAGACCTGTTTGGAGACAGGGACAAGGACATATCGAGAGATCGCAACTCTGGCTCTGATACTATCTGATAATTTGTGAAGAAAATGTGTATTAACATTTACTTAAATTTAAAACTACAAAGAGAGGCTTTTATATACGTATTATACAACTATCATATTAAATACACAAACACACAACTGTCATATTAAATACACAACTACACAATTATCATATTAATAATCTAACATTATTAATAATCTAATACAAATCTCGGCTTTTGTTGATAGTGTGACATCCCACATCGCTTGCGAAAGATAAACTTACAAATAATGAATTTTTGAAAAGACTGAGTCCTCTATACAAACTATATTCATTAGTTCGATTATGTTATTGCTTTTGTGGTGGGAGCCATGTAATTTTCATGCCTTGTTTACACAACCAACAAAGGAGACAACCTATCATTGGCAATTTTCTTGAAACACGCGCAAGGTACTCATTGGCCCCTTTGTTTATGTTGCTTTCATCATAAGCAATACCTTTCTCTGCACAAAATATTACCTCATTCTATTCAGAAATTAAAAAAAAAACAAAGCATGAATTATCTATTTGGCTTCCCAGTTTTGCAGGATCAAAATCTTAAAAACATTCATAGAAAATGACTCATTTTCATTCCAATATGAGATGAATTAACACAATATCAGGCATAATTGAAGTTACAAATGGTTGATTAGTAGTGGCAGCAAACACTTGTGAAACATTTTTTTTTTTTTTTTATTGTTGTATGTATACAATCTTCTCTGTTGTGTATGCAAATAAACTTGGAATCAAAGAGATTCAAAGGCTGTAAGAGCTTACAGCCCTCCTCCAGCCTTCATCATCTTCCTAAACTCATCAAAATTAACCATCCCATCACCATCCACGTCAACTTTCCGAATCATCTCTTTACATCTCTCAATCTTGTTACCTTCATTTAACCCTAAAGATGACAACACTAACCCTAATTCCTCCACTGAAATCAACCCATCTTTATCTTTATCAAACACATCAAAAGCCTCCTTCAAATGATCATCCCCATCACCACCATCACCACCATCTTCTCCGTCTTTGCCGCCGCCCATGCCCTCATACAACAAGCAAAACTCATCAAACTCAATCAAGCCATCTCCATTAGCATCAACTTTTGCAACCATTTCTTCAGCTTCTTTGTCAGTAACCATAAGCCTAGGTTCCTTAGTGACTCCCTAAGCTCTTCCTTAGTAATGAATCCATCACTGTCTTTGTCAAAAGTTGCAAATACCTTTTGAGCTCAGCTCTCTTGGATGCACTCATCTCCTTGGTTGATGATGAAACTTGAGATTCACTGGTAGTTTTGATACTGAAGAAGGATTGAATCCATGCATAAAACTTCTTGGTGGGGAAGTAAAAGAAAACATTAATGAAGCCAGCAATGAACAAAACGACTAACAACAAAATGGCTATAACCATCTTCTTTGTTAATGTTCCCTTAATTAGTACAACAAATGAGAAACTGAGAAGAAATGGCAAGAAAATAACAGAGAGAATTAGAGAAACTAGTATTTTGTGATGATGATCAATATTGAGAAATTTTTATGGAGTATAAAGTATTGTGCCACTGAGAAGATATGCGGCATCCTATGTACTTTTGATCCCCACAAACCGCGTGAGCTGTGATGATAATAAACTGATAAAGAAAATTTATGGATGTGAGACAATACACGATGAAGAAAGTGAAAGTGCAGCATAAAGTTATCTGATAAGCATGCAATAATTTCTTCACACACACTTTGCCTAATGTGTTATTGGGGGTATCAATGTTAGAAATTCATTTGCCTATCTCAACTCAATCCTTGACTTAAGAGTTGAAAGTTGTCTCATAGGCCAAGAGCCCAAGATCACTTCTGAATTAATATGAGATATTTTCCTTAATACTTTCCCTCACGTCAGTTTTTTTGCATGGTCCGTATCACATATGTAGGTAGTAGGCCCACTTGTGGGTGAGATTTGATAATGATACCACGTTAAAATCTATGTCTAACTCAACCCAAAAATTAACTTAAGAATTAATTATTATCTTATACTTGTATTCATAAACCAATTTCATTTCTATATGAAATTTTACTCAATATTAAATTCATACATTTATAGTATAGTCGAAATATCTACAGACTATAGCTCATATTAAATTTGTGCCAACAAGAGACGAGACAACATATGGAGAGATATGTGCGTATCTACTTACTCCCCACATTTATGGAAGAAGAATTTATTTCAAGTCTTTAAGTACAAAGTGACTCCAAGAGGACAATAGCTCAAAATTAGACAAAGCCATCAGTTTCTTAATTAATCATATTCACCTAATTGCCAAGATAAAATTGGATTCTTGTTTAATTATACAGTGCTGCAATAATCAGAATCTGTTGGTCCATGCTGGGATAAAGAAATATAATAAAGAATTTGAAATATAAAGTTGAATTTTGTTTCAAAATCAGTGAAAGATGAACTTGGAAATTTCTAGATTTTCCTGTGAGGAAAAATAAATTTAGGATATTAGGGATAGCGTCAGTTCAGTAATTTTTTTAACCGGATTAACCAAAATTAATCACAATTAAGTGCAAATGATTTCATTAAAATCAGAGAGAGAGAGAGTAGAAGATGAATAATTATCAAAGTCACCCAAACGAGTATTAAAAAAATATAATTACTGTTTTAATCCTAATTTAATTACTGTGATTTAAATAATAAAAGAACAAATGGTGCTATGTATATTGAATTTGCACCAACCCACGTTAGCAGAGCACTTTATCTACCATCACTTATAGTTGATAAGTGCTTTATCCAAATGCACTTTTGATGGATTCATGTGGACTTCATTTGAAGAAAAACAAGCTTGAGCTGTGGCTATCCTTCGCTTTCATATTCAACGGAGAGATTGTGGTCATAAATTATCTTAATTCTATTAAATCATATTTAAATTCTTAAAATCGAATCACTACTGATAAATGATAAAATAATATATATTATATTATGTGAGAATTTGTGAAGTAAATGTATATTAACATTTACTTAAACCCCAAGGGTTGACTCAGTGATAAAGACTTTGAGCTTGAGTGGTTTTGAAAATTCGGGGTTATCCTAAGTTCTGACCCTATGCGGAATTATAAACAATAAGCAGGACAAGTCCTGTTACTGCTACTATGGAAATTAACAGGCAACCACAATAACAATTAAATAAAATTATGCTGCAAAATATTAAAACAATAGCAGGAATTAAAGCAGCAAAATAAATCAAACCACACAAAATTCAACACAATGATTTTGGTGACGAAGTGGAAAACTCTTCCGAGTAAAAAACCACTCCGGGTATAGGCTACCACCCGAATCCACTATATAGAGAAAAACTTACAGCGATGGTCAAGACCTATGGTGGCAACTCCACCGACTCAAGTACCTCAATACTGCAAGAACTCAAGGCAACTCCTCAAGCCCGCGACCCACGGTTTTCTTTAGAACCTCTGAAGTCTCTGAGTAGATTATCACCAATGACGCCGGAACTCCGACTATCAAACTTCCTCCTAAAGAACTCTAAAGGTTTAGGGAATTTTGGTTAAGTTGTGTTGAAGGTTTATCAAAGATGGAATCTCACCACATTAATGAAGAAGACAAGAAGATAAAAAGTCTTCAATGGTAGAATCAAATAAGGTTGAAAGCTTTGAAGGATTTTGGCTCAAAGGATTTGTGTTTCAACTATTGGGGAAGGTGGCTCAATGTTTGTTTATATAGGTAGGGCAAAGGAAAAGGGTTTCCTAGTCTTATTTTGGCTTTAAAATGTGTCTAAGAAAACCTACTTACGCAGGGACGTTCGAACGCACTTCAAACGCAAAGTTTTTGCCTCGAAAACGTTCGAACTAATATACGAACGCAACACGAACGCGGAACGCGGACTGGTTTTCAGGGGCAACTTAAAATGCTTGTAACTTTCTCGTATCTTGGCCAAATCATGAGTTCTTTATATGTACGCGATCATATTCGAGTCTACTTTCCAATGCAACTGACCTCATGTCATTTGGAGCTCTAATTATTCTGAAATATGCAAAAGAGTAAACATCGCTCTGAAATCTCTATCTCATGTTGCCAAATACTTGTCCAATTGCTCTGAGATCTTCAAGACTCATTAAACTCAATTGAACTTGTTTTGTTACGGACATTGCCAATAAAAATGGAACTAAAAATCTCCCCCTTTGGCATTCCGTGACAAAACACTACCTAATACAAAGATTACGGTAATAGACCCAAAAAGAAAACAGTCAACTATCAACCATCAAACAGTGACTTATTACATAAAGACTCGATCTAATACCTAACCAAGTAGTCTTGAAATCAAAGCCACTACAAGCAACATACCTGCTACCTGAAGCATCAACAAACAACAACAACTACCGTGAAAAGCATTGGGATTATCAAGTATAACATAAAACAAGTATAAAACTCATGCATGTACAAGTAGAAATCCATCTCCCTCTTAATCTTAACTCCCCTTAAAACGGAGAAATCTAAAAGATATTCTACGGTTCCCTCCTATATATTAAGGATCTCCCCTTAAAAAATTACTCTCCCTCTTTTTGTCACGAAATGACAAAGGGTAAAAGAAACAGGAAAAATAACAAGAGAACAGGAGACAACACATGCAAGAGCATAAACAGACAGGAATTACTCCCCCTCACTAACATGCACATACGGTTAGCAAATAACACACGGGAAGTAAATCAAAACTCAGAAAGGTGCACAAGAAATAAGAAAAAATTTGGTATGCAATAACATGAAGCACACACATGCACATACTGAGATAATTAAAAATCATGTCAAAAACTGACTGAAACAGCATTCAAGCTGATACAATGATACCCAGTCAGTATTCAGCTGTTTATGACATGAAACAATATGCATCATTTTAAAATGGCTAAATACAACACTTATGCATATGACATAAACACCAAAGCATATCAAGCACTTGCGTGAAAAAATAAAGTGCATAACGAATCAAGGCTTAAGACCTTATTTTATGAGCTGGACACAGCCAAAGAAATCCATCTCTAAACAAACCAAGTCCACAAAATAGGTGTTCAAACCCAGCACCACTAGGACTTGAAATAAGCAACATTGGTTGCATGCGATATTGCTTACCCCATAAATATCATGAGCTCATATTTAACAACTCTTTCGAGTGAAGGGTTTTTTGCCCTTATCTTTTGAATTTGGCCACATTGGCTCTTTTGCACTTGAGTCTCATTTTTTTTAAATATATTTCTTTTTACTCTTGCAAAAAAGGATAGCACAAGGTCAACTAGTCAAAGGTCACACTATTGGGCAAACAAAGCATGGAAGACATTAGATTGCCATACCAAAAACTCATACATGCGACCAAGCCTTGATAAATAAAAAATATGTATGTGAGGTGCAAGCACTGGATATACTAAAGGTTTTTATCACACACACTCATGTATATAGAGCATCAAGAAAAATAAAAGCATATCATACATGCATAATCATATATCCTACATACCAGGATCACATGCATAAGCTTTTTATGCTCTAACAAGCCGTAAATTTTTTTTTTGTCTTTTTCATTTTCTATTTTTTTTTATATTTTTCTCAGATTTTAACAAATAAAAATAGAGACACAAATAGGCTTGTAAAACATCCAATGGTACGTGGAGTTGTATCCCGAGTGCAGATCATACTACCATCCATTCGAAATCGGCTATGAAATTTATGTCCGGGTTTCCATCCTATATACCAAGGGACATATAACCAAAACAAGACGCCACACACCCATATGCTGTGAAAACAAAATAAACGTGCAAAAAACATAAAACACATGCACACACACATGCAATGGGAAAATAAAACGCATCTTTCAAGCAGAGTTACACCGAAGTGTACTCTCATAATGTCCATCAGGACACGCAGAGGAAGATGGGAATCATCTTGCTTCCTCACCAAAACCTTTCTAGGAATCTCATCCACTTGAGAATTCCTAGTCAACAAAGAAAGTTTCTCACTAAGAAATTGTGTCTGTTTAGTTAGTGCAGAAACTTGAGAAGCTAGATTTGAAGAATCAAATCTAGGCGACACACTCTTAGGCCTTTTTCTTTTGCTTGTGCAACATGAAACACTTAGGCCTAATATGTCCAGTCTTGCCACAGTGGTGGCACACAGACACAAACCTCGGATGAGAGCGAGATTTACCCACAACACCTCTAATTTGAGGTTGGGATACAGGACGAGGAACAACAGGAGGAGAAACATGACTACACACAACATGTTTCTTACCTAAGTCACGTTTAGCTGCTACATGCACAACTTTGGAAGAAGCCTTATTAAAGTTAGGCTCAGAAATAATACATAACATACGGTCCACCCTTTTATTTCCACTAGAAAATGCGGACAATTGGGTTCTAGCATCTTCAAGTTCGGTCTCTAATATTTGGACTCTATTAACTAGGCCTTTGTTCCTCTCCTCTAGGTCATCAACCATCAAAAGGCTTTGCTCAAGTTTGGCTTGAGCCTCATTCTTTTCTAGCTCTGCAGCTTTCAGCCTTTTATTGACCTATATATTAGTCTTCTTAATAGCTAAACTCTTATTAAACAGTTCAACATAGGCTACCTGAAGACTTTCCTCATCTACAGACTCATCAAGAGAGACTTCTGAATCAGCATCATTAACCACAATCTCTCTCTCACCAGTAACACTAGCAGTAAAGGCAAAATAATTGCCTTTATGAGAGTCATCAACTTCAGAATCACTAAGGGATGCTGCCATGGCTTTCTTGCCTTTAGCCCTAAGGTATATGGGACACCCAGATCTAACATGCCCATATCCTTCACATACATGGCACTGGACACCTCGGGATCTATTATCCATATCCCCTCTAGACTCTCTCCTGCTATGCCTACTCTCTCTAGGCTTATTCTCCATATCTCTATCACTGTTATGGCCACTATTCCTAAGTTTGAGAAATTTCTTAAACTTCTTTGTAAACAAGGCCAAATCACGATACGTGAGGGTATCACAATTTAAGGGTTGACTACGCTCCATAGCTAAAGGGTCAAGGATCGAGTTCATGCTCTGATACCAATTGAAAATTCGATTTTACACAAGGTTCTGACCCTATGCGGAATTATAAACAATAAGCAGGACAAGTCCTGTTACTGCTACTATGGATAAATTAACAGGCAACCATAATAACAATTAAATAAAATTATGCTGCAAAATATTAAAACAATAGCAGGAATTAAAGCAGCAAAATAAATCAAACCACACAAAATTCAACACAATGATTTTGGTGACGAAGTGGAAAACTCTTCTGAGTAAAAAACCACTCCGGGTATAGGCTACCACCCGAATCCACTATATAGAGAAAAACTTACAGCGATGGTCAAGACCTATGGTGGCAACTCCACCGACTCAAGTACCTCAATACTGCAAGAACTCAAGGCAACTCCTCAAGCCCGCGACCCACGGTTTTCTTTAGAACCTCTGAAGTCTCTGTGTAGATTATATCACCAATGACGCCGGAACTCCGACTACCAAACTTCCTCTTAAAGAACTCTAAAGGTTTAGGGAATTTGGGTTAAGTTGTGTTGAAGGTTTATCAAAGATGGAATCTCACCATTAATGAAGAAGACAAGAATATAAAAAGTCTTCAATGGTGGAACCAAATAAGGTTGAAAGCTTTGAATGATTTTGGCTCAAAGGATTTGTGTTTCAACCATTGGGGAAAGTGGCTCAATGTTTGTTTATATAGGTAGGGCAAAGGAAAATGGTTTCCTAGTCTTATTTTGGCTTAAAAACGTGTTTAAGAAAACCTACTTATGCAGGGACGTTCGAACGCACTTCAAACGCAAAGTTTTTGCCTCGAAAACGTTCGAACTAATATACGAACGCAACACGAACGCGGAACGCGGACTGGTTTTCATGGGCAACTTAAAATGCTTGTAACTTTCTCGTCTCTTGGCCAAATCACGAATTCTTTATATGTACGCGATCGTCTTCGAGTCTACTTTCCAATGCATTTGACCTCATGTCAATTAGAGCTCTAAATATTCTGAAATATGCAAAAGAGTAAACATCGCTCTGAAATCTCTATCTCACGTTGCCAAATACTTGTCCAATTGCTCCGAGATCTTCAAGACTCATTACAACTCAATTGAACTTGTTTTGTTACAGACATTGCCAATAAAAATGGAACTAACAGGTTTTCTCCCTCTCATCAGGTTCAAGGTTCGAATCTCACTAGATGCATTTCCTTGGAGCCATGCCCCTGGTGTGAAAAGCCAGCGACTTACCCTGATCTGTGTGGGAAACTTATGAGGGCATGGGGCACAGGTCCCGGGGATTAGTCGAGGTGCGCGTAAGCTCTGGTTATCCCAAAAAAATAAAACATTTACTTAAATTTAGAATTATAAAGAGAGACATTTAAATAGGCATGATACAATTATCATATTAAAATCACAATCACACAACTACCATATTAATACATAACAATCATATTAAATATACAACTACAAAACTACCATATTAATAATCTAACATATATACTAAAAATTAAAATTTCTTTGATTTGAAGACCATAAATTTAAGTCAAATTTAAATACACAATTGACCGTCAGTATCGATTTTTCTAAGTACCACCACTAATGTAGAAAGATATTTTAGTGGAATGTATGTTTTGCTCTTTTTTTTTCTTTCTCTAAATCTCTAATGCTTTTCTTTCTCTTAAGTTGTGAATCTTCGAAAACTACTGCAAGTGATAACTCATTTTTAGTCGTATACGAGTGACACGATTTTTTTTTTCTTTTTGAAAAAATAAAAATAAAAATATATTCACCTTATTTTAAACGAGTAAAATATCAAAATCCCCTCAGTTTAGTTATAAATATTTTTTGTTCTTATTATAAAATATAAAAGGGATTTTACTTAGTTTTAAATATGATGATTATTTCGTTTAATTTCATTGAATATCATGAGATTTCGCTCATTTTCCCTATTTAAACTGCAGGTCTGTTTGTTTTGTAATAAAATGATTTATGGAAAATATTTTCCTCATTGTACGGTATTTGGGACACTTACGGAAAATTTAGTCAATAGAAATTATTTTCCGGTCAATTAAAAAATTAAGTCAATTTCTATAAAAACAACTTACGAAATACAAATTTGTAAGTCATTTTACGAAATTTTATTCATCTTATCTAAAATTTACATAGCTCACTTCAAGAAATGGCAAAATCTAGACTTGGACTTGGATCTGCATGGATCCATATGGATGTATTTTGGTGGATCCAATCGGTATCCAGATCAGGAAAAAAATCCAGACTCGGATGGAGGTATACTCAGTTTCAATCCGAGTATATCCGAACTGGATTCGGAAATCCATTTTTCTATTATTTCAATATATATATAGTATAAAATTAATAAAAGTTGTAAATTAATTTGCTGCTTATGCTAAGAAATAAATTAGATCTTTCGAGACCTATCTATCCCAATATTTATTATCCTAATGGCCTATTCAATTTTATTAGTATAAAATTAATAAAAGTTGTAAATTAATTTTGCTGCTTATGCTAAAGAAATAAATTAGATCTTTCGAGCCCTATCCATCCCAATATTTATTATCCTAATGGCCTAAAACTGCAAATTATGAAAGACATTATTCCTTGTCACATGAGCCCCGTCATGGATCTGTCGTACAACCACCAACCGCTAAATCAACATAATTGTCCAAAAAATCATCCATACAGGACACAGTGAATCTAAGCCCATCAAGAAATTTTCATGCATGAATGCAAAGATAACCCTTTTAAAATGCAACTCTTTGAAAATTTTGATTTTAACATAAACTATTTACTAATTAATAAACCATTACTAGTTAATGGGCCCTCGGTCTCGGTACACGCTACAGGACAACCAGTCGGGATTTTGATGTTCTACCTCAGAATACATTTAACCATTACCATAGATAATCCTTTACCATCAATATTTACCAACCATTACCATGTACCCTCCCATATAGCAGTTATACTAAGCCCGCTTCAAAATTCATTTCAAACTGTTTCCATTGAAATCATAACCTTGACACTGCACATATCACTACTTAAGTAGTTTATATATTATGCATGTTGAATGATATGCAATGAAATTGAACAATAAACTCAGTAGCAGGAGACACCATCACAACATTCACAGTAAAAATATATATAATCATAATTAACGTAATTGACTCCAACACCATTCAATAACCACATCAAACATACCATTCAATTCACATACACTAGTCCAACGATACAGTTGAAAAATTACTTACATCTACGAGGATTTCAAACAATGTATCTAATTCGTTAACTTGCTCCTGAAATATGTAACATATTGTGTTATTAAAATACACACATACATTTATTATCCATATTATTTTTTTCTATTTAATCACTTGACTGTTTTTTAATTATTATTTGTTGTTATCATTACACACACATATTCGTGTTAGTGTTTATACATAAATATATATTTATATTATTATTAATTACTATTATTATCATTTGTGTATACATATGCTAATGTACGAGTACATATTTCTACATATATCCCAATATATAATTAACTCTTATTATCACCTAATATTTTATTTATCTTTATTTTATTTATTACCACTATTTATTGTTATTGCATACAAATGCTTATTAATATATATATATATATATATATATATATATATAATATATATTAGGAAAAAAAAATGGGTGGGAATGGGTCAACAGACCCGTTCCCATTCCTGCGCATACTTGCGGGTCACTAATACTCGCGTGTTGCATAGGCGGGTTTCCTCCATGTGGTGGGCGGTAACCGACACCACCTCCGCCGAAAGGAAGTTCACACCGAGCATGGTCGTTCATACCTGTGTCAACCGCTGCTACTGTCGTAAAATGCCTGATTGAAGCCGAGAAGTTCTAATGTGCCGCCTTTTATCTCCTCCGTTGACGGCCCAAATAGCCACCGTTCGTGACCTCACTAGTTCGATTGAGTGCCCCTCGCCGTAAGCTTTCCGTCGGTGTGCACGACATCATGATTGGTGGCCGGAACTGCTCGCCGGTTGTGTATGGCGTAGGTTTCTTCTTCTTTTTATTTTATTTTCTTTTTCCCCACAGCTTGACACTGCCTTTCTTTACTTTAGGGTTTCGTACACTACAAATAATATACTTTATTATTATACTGATAAATACATGATTATTTATTATTTTATCCCTGGTATTCGATTTAATTATGCAGTTAGCTCAATATTTATGATATCTGCTAGTGTACCCGGTGAAATTCCTCAACCGATTTAATCTTCAAATTTCATGATTATTTCATTTTAACTTTGTTTTTTATGATTCATGCGTCGAAAATTTTCATTTTCATGCAGATTTATTAAAAGTACTTCTAATCTACTTTGATATTTTTGAATTACACTACCCTAAATATTCCGAACACTAGCATATTTCTACCAGGCATTTAGGTCATGTATCCAATAATTTAATCATTTATTCAAATTATTATGCGATTCTATAATTTACAGCGGGTTGTTACATATTATAACACCGATGGAAAAAATTATAAAATTTTTGCACAACCCAATGCAATAGAAGAAAAAACATTCAATCTTTAATTCCACATTGGATATGGATCCGATGGTAAAAGGCATCAATGTTTTACACCTAGTGTCTCTAAGACTGAAAGAGTACTTTTTCAGTACCACTACTATATGGATGAAGTGATATCATCAATTAATAATTATATAATATTTAAGAATTGTGATAAATAAAAATATTATTTATTTATTTATTTATTACTATTTAATTGATGAGCGGTCAATATATCTATATTTAACGCCCCTCTATATTGTATTTTATGGGTTATTTCGAGATTTATGTATATTTTGATGTGTTTTGAGTATGTTTTGTAGGTCCGGATTATAATACAACAAATCAGAATCATCAAGCGAAAAATCGATAAAATCAGAGTTAAAACAGATCATCTTCTGTGATCCAAGTCAGCGTGTTGCGATGCACTACAGTGTATTTTCGAGACATAACCTCAAATTTATTGCGCGTTGCGATGCCGCACAAGAGCATCACGCGTCGCGACGCAGGATAATGTGCATCGTGAAGCGTCCTCGATTCGTGGTACAAGAAGAATTCCAAGTTTATAAAAAAGGAAAGCTCCCAACAGCCTTTATATAAGAAAAAGTTCATATTAAACCCTAAATGAGGATACTTTTGGAGACCGTAAAGTAGAGAAAAACACATAGAGTAAAGCAAGAATAAGATTCTCAACCAGTAATGAAGATTGAAGCAATGGATCTTAACATGAGTTCTTTCTATCATTTATCTCTTTTAGATATATTTATGAATTATTGGCTTGTAATAATGAATTATTTATGTTTATTGAACATCATGTGTAACTAATTCATTAGTCTACGGTTGTAATGGATAGTAAGCACATCATTTATGCATTTTTATTATATGACTAATAATATAATAGGTGTTGTAAACCTTTAGGAGCTGAGAAAAGGAAATTTGGGTTTTGCCTTGAGAATAATAGCGCGCAATCATATTCACTAAATTGATTTTCGTGTAGGATATGAATATATATATATATATATATATAGAGCATGTCTAGCCATAATTAGAACCTGAGCTTAATGAGTTTAGCTTAAATCGATTATTATAAGAATATATGTAATTGAAGTAAATTGGTCGTTTTTATATGACCATCAGAAGAAGCTAGTGGATAATTTAGTATTCTAGGTTAATAATCCATAACAATTACTCAATTGAATGAAAAGTGCAATAATTCATTTTTTGCGTGCTTAGGTAAAGTTGCAACTCTAGGTTCTTGGGCGCTGCTTGAAGAAATGGCAAACAAAACAAAGCTACCCCAAAATAGCAGCAAAAGTACAAGAGTTGGAGCCTAATACGGCTATACAAGGGCACATAGAAAGAATCTATAAGTGTATTGAGTTTGTGAACTATGTAAACAATTACAACAAACAAGGCCACAACCCTTACTCCAACAACTATAACCCTATGTGGATGGAAGAATAACCAAGGGGCATGACCACATGATAGATCACGTTCCCCTATAAGATTCCAACAGCAGAGTAGAGATGCAACTGATGGAGTTGGTGCTTGGAGTGCCAATCTGAATTGTACATTTTATTATTTATTAATAAAATAACTATATTTTTCATTTCATACCCTATTAATGGTATTATCATTACGCGTATTAAATTGATGTATCGATATGCTAAGAATGACATCGACCTTAGAATAGTCTTGACACTAGGTGTAAACTATTCTTAAAGTAAATATTCATAGTCGTTGGTTTTGGAATATGGTCGAATTCCTATAACATAGAAGACTAGCAGATGTCGTATATTGGAATTTGAGTTCCAATGGTTTAACGCGATGTATCATAAGTTTTGGAAACTCGTATAGACATGTGAGTATTCGTTGGAGCGAATATTGAATGACTCACAGGTGACAATAGGAATCTCCTCGAGTCGAGCAGCATATGTAATCCTTTGATTATAGGATATCATTGATTTTGTGTGAGATCCTCCACACTTAGATGTCATGTATGTCAAAAATATTTCATGGTCTGGCCTCTAGATGTTCGTTGGGTGTGGACCGATGCACTCAGTAATCAAGTGTGAAACAAGATAGGATCCGTCGGCCCGTATGTATACCATAAGGGGTTTAGGTATCCATGTTAGTAAAGTCACGATTCTTAAATATTTGGCCAAAGTCGATCACCTAGGGTGGATCACATCAGTTATGAAGAATCGTGGACATGTCGACATGAGATGTGCATCTTGGAAACTTGACGGTATATTCTATGTTTATTAGGAACAACTCGGATAGCCTATGACGGAGGGATTGTTAAACATATGTGATGACCTCGATTTGTATAGTTCAGAAAGGTCGTTCGTGTTCTTCGCGAATTCGGAGGTGGCTGAATTGCGTACATATTAGTTAGACTTATATGACGAACGTGTCTGAAATTAGAGAGTCCCAATATGAAGTGTACTCGTTGAGCACTTGAGTAGCCGATTATTTTTGATAAAATATATTATTCGATAGTATAATTATCAACTAAGATAATCAAGTGTTATTGGATAACATTGATTATTTACTTTGACCTAATTGGATTAATTGGATTAATTCGATAATTACACAAGGGCTTAATTGTAAAATCATAATTATCTCTACCATTTGAGGATATTATTGTAATTATAAGTATGTAATAATAGGTGGTTTTGGCTTGATTTATTGGATTAAATCAAGGTGGCAAACATTTAACTAATCTATTTCCTAATCTTTGGCTTGATTTAATTGTATTAAATTAAAGTGGGAGACAATGGAGATTAGTCACACCTAATTATACATATTTTGACAAATTAGATTAAGCCCACTTAAAAGTTGATTACAACTTTTATTAATTAAAAATTGTCTAAGTTTTGCTATAAATAGCAAGCTTTAGGAAGGTTTTAATTACAAGTTCAAATACAAGCATAAGCAAATTCTTGAGAGATTAGCCTAAGTTAGAGAAGTGTTTAGAGAAGCTTGTGAGGTCTCTACAACATTTCATCTAGGAGAAATCAAGATTGGATCTTGAAGTGAAGCTTGGAAGCATTGGAAACAAGATTGGATCTTGGAGTCAAGCTTGCACACCTTGGAGGTTCTCCAACAATTTCAACAAAGGAGAAGTAGATTGGATCTTGCATCAAACTTACTAGGTAATGTTTGATCCTCTCCAAAGCTATGTTTATTTGTGTATTAGATGCATGATCACATAGCTTAATGTTGAATAAGGCTAATCAATTGTGTTAGGATACTTTAGAAGTATAAACACAACATGCTTGTAATTAGGTCAAAATGTTCATGTTGGACATGAAATAATTAATAAGAGTTTGAAACTCTAAATTAAAGCTTAGAGCTATGGCTACCATTCTAGATTCATTTGACCACCTTTAGGTGGATTAGAATTGTTCATGAGACATTTCTAATTGGGATTCTAAAATGGTTTGTGTACTGGATTCAAAATTTACGTAAATGCGTATTTAGAATAAATTTATGTTTTTTGAAAAATATTTGATATTTTGAAAAACTAGATTTTTAATCTATAACATGTGTTTATGTTGGTTTTGAAATTAAAAATTAATTTTGGATGTTTTTGAAGTGTTTAGGGAAGACCGGAAATTTATTGGGTATAAACCGTCTTATTGCAGCTCTTTGGAATGAGAGTTGCTACTTAGCAAACAAAAAAAAAATAAATAAATAAAGGGGCTGCGCGCTACAGTGCCTCGCACACTGTAGCGCGTGTGGCGCACGCGCGTGGCCCCATTCGCGCGCACTGATTTTGTTTTGCTTCGTTCGGGAGCTTCCGGACTCCGATTCAGTCCCGATTTTTTCCTATACACTCATAATGGAATATAATATTTCATCAAATGATTTAAAATTACACCCATACTTGATATCCATGGGTTAGACCTATTTCCGCTGCCTGGGGTACTGATCCGATCCTAGGGGTTCCACAACTGCCCCAACAGCAACTCAAGAGAGCAAACCATCCGCAAAAGATCTACTGATCAAGATGGCCAATCAGAAAAAGTTTCTTACAGAGCATAACCAGGAAAATGCGATGAATACTGCTAGATTGGAAGCGTTAGTACAAAGCCAATATGAATATTTGAAGACACTGGAAAAATCAATTGGGACAGTTGGCGAGTGGATGGAATTATAGACCTCAATGAGCTCTTTCAAGTGATACAGAACTTAACCTAAGGGGCCAAATGAATGAAACTTGCAAGGCCATCACTTTGAAAAGCGGAACCGTTATTGACAAAGATGTTGGGGTAACTCAGCCGCCAGAAAGAAAGAAAGAACTAATGAAGTAGAAATGGGGAAATGAAAAAATAGTAAGGAGGTAAGTCTTATAGATTATCCACCCCTACCATTTCCCCAACGCCTGCAATAGACTAAGTTGGAAAAACAAATCTTAAAAATTCTTGAAAATTTCAAGAAATTACATATTAATATACCATTTATGGAAGCGTTAGAGCAGATGTCCAGGTATGTCAAGTTTTTGAAGGACATCCTGTCAAATAAAAGGAAGCTGAGAGAATTTAAAATTGTAGCCCTCACAGAGGAATGCGATGCTATCCTGTAGAAAAAGCTCCCCCGAAGTTGAAGCATCATTGCAGCTTTACCATACCATACATCATCAACAATTGATATTTCCGTAAGGCTCTATGTGATTTAGGTGCGAGTATCAACCTTATGCTGCTGTCTATCTACAAAAAAATTAGGTTTGGGAGAGGTGAATCCAATCACAATCATGTTGCAATTAGCAGATAGATCTCTCACCTACCCATGAGGAATAGTAGATGACATGCTAGTAAAAATGGACAAGTACGTCTTCCCATCGGACTTTATAGTACTAAACATGGAGGAAGATCATGAAGTCCCCATCATCATAGGAGGGCACTTCTTGGCGACATGTAGAATGCTCATCGATATGTATAAAGGTGAACTAACCATGAGAGTTCAAGATCAAGAGGTGAATTTTATTGTCTTCAAAGTCATGCCATGCCCACAAGATGATGAAGAGTGTTATATGATAGATAGTGTAGGAGGTGTTGGTCAAGAAATGTTTAACATGAGCCACTATAATGATAACTCTGAAGCGTGTTTGCTAAAGATTTTGAGCACAGAGGAAAATACTACAAGAGAACATATACATATACGTGTTATATCTCCTCGTGTTAGTGTTGACCCACGATGTGGAACCATTCGATGAGCCGTTGAGGGAACCAAGGGATTGTCCATGGATAAACCACTACAATGAGTGTGAATGAAGACTTTAAACTTACAAGGAAGCTATTATGACCAATTGGTTGGTTACGTCTAGCTGAAGACTTTAGACTTAACGCTAGGTGGGAGGCAACCCACACATTTTATTTATTTTCTTTTATTTGTAATTTTTATAGTTAACATGTCAATTTACATGTTTAAATGTTTGCATGTTTATTTATGCAGGTACTATCACGAGAAGCATAACCTGCACAGCTAAAAATTTGACCTGAGGCAAGTAGTAAGGCAGCGCACCGCAATACCCTGCAATCATTAGACAGAAAATGTTGTAGAAGAGTTAGAATGATCCCCATACGGTAGTATTGTTCATTTTCTGTCCTTATTTGACTTTATTTTATTACATTGAGGATAATGCAACTATTAAGCTTGGGGTGACATCTTGAGTATGTGATGGGTTTTTTTGCATTAGTGTGACATCTTGGAAAAACGATAACTGCCCAAATTATTTTTATCCAATATCTTGAGTATGTGATCTAGGTTAAACTCATAAGCACTTAAAAATAGGTTTGTAATAGTAAGAACCTAGTTAGTCGATAAATTCACTAGTTGAGAAAGTTATTTGAAGATGAATGACCGTTTAATTAGATATTTGTCTCTGTCTGTAATTATTTACGATGTACGAAACGACTATAGAAAAAAGAAAAAGAAGAGATAGAAAACCAGTTGTAACCTTTAAGCGTGAAGTTATTCATGGGCTAATGTTAGGACCACCATGAGGAGAAATTCTATCTTAAATGGTATGTGAGTCAAAAATAAATAAATATATTAGTCATACCATACTGAGCGTGAATGGTCAAACACATAGTATTTTTTAGATATTTAGGTTGGTTAGACCCTTTGGATTCTGATTTTTGAGATGAAATCACCGAGTTGACTCACTTAGGAATCGAGCAATGACCAGACCTTTATATACACACACACATTGTGAGTCTGATTTGGATGATTGATTCAAGAAATTGAATTTCAGTGAGTTGAGTACTTTGAAGGTTTCTTTGATTTCGTTGTTGGGCATTCTCTGAGGATAATGTCATGTCTAACTCCACATGACTATTTTATTTGTGTTAATAGTTTCTTTTTGTATTTTTGTGTGATTGTGGATTGAAATATGTTTGTGGGTGTTGTCACTGAAAGCCTTCACGAGATTATAACTCGTCCACTAGGGCCGCATATGGGTTTAAAGGTTTGTTGCATACGTTAAATGTAATTGTGATCCATATGAAAGTGGTTTACGTTAATTTATTTAAATTTGTTTATTTTTTTTTTGCTCGAGAATAAGAAAAATATTAAGTTTAGGGGTGTGATGAACGGTGAATATATCTATATTAACCGCCCATTTATCTTGTATTTTGTGGGTTATGTCATGATTTATGAACATTTTGATGTGTTTTAAGTATATTTTACTGGTTCGGATCATAATACGACAAAGTTGAACTTATCGAGCAAAAAATTGGTAAAATCGGAGTTAAAACGGGCAGTCTTCTATGATCCAAAGTGAGTGTCACGACGTGATGTAATAACTCGATTTTAACAATGTTGGACGGTTTCCGAATTAAAGTTAAGGATATGGAATGTGATGATATTAAAAAATAAGAGTATATGTGTTGGAAAATATGTCGAAATATTTTTAAGTGAAGTTTCATGGCGTTAGAAAACGCATGATTTCGAGAACTGGTTACGCGATTTCTGATTATATCGTTATACGCATAAAAATTTCTTATTTCGGCTATAAAAATAGCAAACGAACTCCGATTGAGCTGATGTTTTAACCATCAGACTCGTTTTTTTAGACGAATAATTTTCGTGTTGAACACGTTTCGAAATTTGCATAAGAAGAGATTCAAAAATATGAATTTCCGTAAAAGTCTCATGAGAGAGACTTAAAAGTAATATTGCGGGGGTCAGATTGTAATTTTCAGAAACTTTTCTATGAATACCCCATAGTTTTTAAAAATTATGAAAATTTCATAATTTCTACATCTCCTCAAAACAAGCCCCATCTCCATTTTTGAATCAGCGACCGGTCGTCGCGTCTGCGGCCAGCCGGCCATGACTAGCCATCGTGATAGCACCGGGAGAGGCGTCCGGCCATCATTCGTCCAACAGTGTCCGGAGGCGACGCCAGAAATGTCAGAAATAGAGATGAAAGAGAGAGAAACATGCGGGTTTAGGTTTCTCAATCTTGGCCCATCGCTTCGTTTCACGGCCCGAGCCACCCGCCAAATCGAAGCTCTCAGAGAGTACTACAAGTTGACGGTGATATATTTTATGTTCCGTGCATGGATGCATGTAAAACAAGGGAGAAAAATTCAGTGAATAGTAGCCTATGGTAAAAAGTAACTCCGATCGGAATTATGTCGACTCCAACGAGTTCGTTGGATCATTTGGAGTCTGTATATGGCCTCGAAATCTTGGTAAGACCTCTCGGTAAAAAGTCACTAATTTCAAATTTTTCTTTAAATGTTCGATGTATACAGTAGCTTTGTAGAATAACATGTTGATATAAATTAAATTGTTTGAGTATGAGTATATTTAATATGTGCATTTGATAGAATCCGAGTGAAAATGCAACGAGTTTGATTGATCCGATATAATATGAAAGTTTCTGATAAAAGTGGGTTTTTGTGTATAATGATATGTTTTGATTTTAATGATAGTTATGAGTTATATATGATATTACGAGAATATTTGGATAAATCTGGGTAGGTTCGGATTGTTCGGGACCCTTATGTAGTATTTGCAGAAACTTTTTCAAAAGATTTTCCAAAAACACGTAAACCGAGGATTTAAGTGAACTAGTGGCTTGGAATAGTTTATAGTCATATTTTAAGAGTAATGGAACTGAAAACATTGAAATCGGACTTGATTTGGTTATCTCGGAAAGATCCAGAATTGTATCGTAGTTAAGTTAAAGATTCTGTAAAGTTACGATTCTAATGGCATTTCACCATTTGTTTTGGCATACTTTACTATGATCTGGAGCGTTCGCGAAGCCAGATAAGTAACTCATGCGAAAAGTACTTAATTTGTTGATTTGCGTTTATATATAAAAAGTCTATGTATATATAAATGATTGAAGTGTTTAGGATAATACAATGATAGTTAAAGATACTCCTGAGACAGATTTCGAGAGCATGTATAGTTAAGTTTATCGACCGCCACGAGAATGGATTTTTATCAATATTTTGATATGAAGTGAAATACTTGATGAGTTTAATGTTTATGTGTATATATGGATATACATAAGGGTATTGTTGTGATATTTTATATCGTACCGCAAGTGTAAGGTGTCAAGTTTTAGTATAAATGAGTTTAGAGTGTCGAACCCACATGGATTGCATTAACTCGCACTAAGTACTACAATTGATAATCCTAACTTTATTTAGACGATAATTAACAAAGATTTAATTAAATAAATAAAATATAAATAATATTTAGATAGGAGGAACTAATACGATAGAGATTCTGGATTCTGATTTCACATAGTTGCCGTCTATGTATTTGTCATGCCAATTAATATTTGTTCAGTTATATTATTTATAAGTCAAGACTCCGAAAATATCCACTCCCTCTCTCGAGTGCCGAGTGAAAATATCATCAACTACAGACTTCGATATCTCTATAAAAATCTAGCAGTTAACAACTCATTACGCTTTGTGATTCTATGTTACGACTTCAAAGGAACTACAAATTCTCTCGAATTCTATAAAATCATAGGTCATATTCTCTAGATCTATTCAAAATCCCCTCTCTCGAGTGATAGATTCTAAACATGCATCAACTCAAATTGTGGCAAGCAATCAAGAAGCATTAAACTCAAAAGAATATAAATAACTCAATAAAACTTCATAACAAAATCGATAATTAAAATAAAGGTTCAAGCATCAATTACATCATTCTCCAAAATTAAGGAGTTTAGTTCATGAAAATAGATAAAACAATGATAAACAAGTCATGAATATAATGGAAATCATTAGAGTTCAAAGAAAGAAACAAGAAGATAAAACCCGAATTGAATCTCTTCCTCTTCGGACGTCACCGCCTTTGTCTCCTCTTGTCGCTCTTCAATCCTCCTCCTTGAATCTCTAAAAATATGTATTTTGGTATTTTGTGCTGTGTATTAGCCTCCTCCCTTAAGTCTTGGACGAACTAATGTATTTATAATAGAGCCTTGGTGTCATTGAATATGTTAAAAACCCTAAATTTATGTTTCTGGAGCGCTTGTATTTGTCCCGCGGCGCCAAGTTCTCGGGAATTTATATGGGATCATGGGGCTCTTGCAGGCGCCGCGGCGCCAGTGATAAATTCTTCACTGGTGCTGCGCCTTGCGTTCTGTGCTCCTGTGCGCGTCCGATCCAAAACATTCGTATTTACTTCATTATTGATGTTTTAATGCTTCCTACAAATAAGACATAAAAGAAACTAAAAATACATTAAATGACTCGAAATATAATAAAATAATAAGCTAAGAATGTCATAATAAGTGGGTATAAACCGCACTTATCAAACACCCACAAACTTAAGATTTTGCTAGTCCCGATAAAAGACAAAAATAAAAACTAAATTCAAATTAACAAATAACAATTACTAAATTAACTAGGCCACTTTCGTAGGGATCACGGTTGCATTTAGCGTATGCAACAAGCCTTTAATGTGGCCCTAATGGACGAGTTGTAGTCTCGTGAGGGCTGACAGCGACGACACCCACAAACGTCATTCACACACAATCATGCAAAAATATAAAAATAATAGTAAATAAAATAAAATAATCCTGATAGTTATACATAAAATTATCTTCAAATAATGCTTATTAATGAAATCATAGAACCTTCAAAGTACTCAACTGCGACTCAAATGTAAGTTCTTGAATAAAGCATCTAAGCTAGACTCACAGTGTGTATGTGTGTAAAGGTTTGTTCACAGCTCGACTCATAAGTAAGCCAACTTAATGATTTCGTCTCAAAAATTGAGATCCGATGGGTCAAACCAACCTAGATATCTCAAATTTATTCTGCATTTCTTTGCTCAATATGGTATGATTTTATTTTCTTCTTTTTCTGCTCTTTTTTTTAAAAAAATAGCAGGAATACATGCACGCACCCCCAAACTTAAAACTTGCATTGTCCTCAATGAAAGATAAATATAAATAAGTAAAATTAAGGAACAACACTACCGTGCATGGAGTTGATCAGGCTCCTGCTGGTCAGAATTTGGTTGTGCGGGCTTTGTGTGTCTCGTGCTACCTGCATAAATAGCATGCAAACGAATAAATAGCACACAATAAAAATAAAAAATAAAAAATAATACAAATAATAAAACAAATGCAAGGGTTGCCTCCCCGCTGGCGCTAAGTTTAACGTCTTCAGCCAGACGCAACCACCCAAATGGTGGTCATGGTAGCTTCTTCTTTTGCATCCACTGGCTGCTTTGACATGAAAAAAATAGATTGGCAGCTGTGACAGTTTATCCAAATACAGTCCTTACTGCTGCTTGGTCATGGAGGAAGTAATCTGCCCAATCTGTGTTTTTAACGACTTCATTGTTGCCCCGATATTTTCCATGTGTGTCTCAATATTGTCTAGCCTTGACTCATTCTTCTCAAACCTCGCTGAAGTATTAGCAACAAACGTGCTCATGAAATCTTCTAAAGAAGATTTCTGCTCAGCTTTTTGATAGTCGAAGCCCGATGAAGGTTACAAGGCACTCTCTGTATTAGCATATGACAGGTTCGGATGATAACGGTTAGGCACATGATTTCCTCTATAGTTGTTGAAGTTCCAATTGTTCACATATTGGACTTGCTCAAAGTTCAGGTTTCCTTCCAATAACTGCATATTTGTAGATGTTGTTGATTCAATAGATGGTACTCGTAGATTTTTCAAGGCTGCTACTTGAGTGGATAAGGTGGAAATCTGAGCTGTAAGTGCCACAAGAGGGTCCGCTTCATATATTCCAGTCACTTTGGTCACCGTAGCGCGTTCACTTGGCCATTGAAAATGGTTAATGGTCATTTCTTCTAATAGATTGTAGGCGTCCTCAGCTGATTTCTTGAATAGAGCTCCCTCAGCTGCTGCATCAACCACAGTCCTATTCGAACCATTCAGCCCATTATAGAACAACTGGATCTGGACCCAGTCTGCATAATCATGTTGTGGGCATCTTCAGAGTAAATCCTTAAAGCGCTCACATGCTTCATATAAAGTCTCAGTCTTCAGTTGTTTAAATATACTAATTTCTGCCCTCAGTTGAGCTGATTTAGCTGGTGGAAAGAACCTCTCAAGAAATTTTGTGGCCATATCCTGCCATGTCATGATACTCCCCATCTGCATTGATTGAAGTCAATCTCACGCTTTATCCCGTAAAGAGAATGAAAATAAGCGTAGCCTGATGGCCTATTTACTCACGTCATTCATCTTTATAGTATCTGCGATATCCAGGGACATCCTTAAGTGCAAGTTGGGATCTTCTACAGCTGAACCCCCAAACTGATTTCTTTGTACCATGTTGATCAATGCAGGTTTTAGCTCAAAATTGTTAGAGTTTATTGGTTGATGGGCAATCCCAGAATAGGTATCATCAATGACAGATCACCATCTGTACCGTTGAATTTTAAGATTACGGAGAAACTGTGGTCTGGTAAAAATCTCTTATACTCTCACCTTAGAGTCTTCGGTTGTTTAGCTGTTGCACATGTATCCAAAGAGCTTAGGCAGAAGTTCAATGCAAGGACAACTCCATGTATATTCATAGGCTATGTAGATGAAGAATTTGGATATACATTATGGGATTCGAAGGAAAATATGGTCATCAGAAGCCAGGATGTAGAATTTCTTGAAGATCAAATAATTGAAGACATTGAAAAGCCCAAAATGTCTTCCAATTCCAGTGCCGACAGAATTCTAGACCCAACACTTGGCCACAGATAGCGTGCATGATATTTCAAAAGCATAACCAGATGAGGCAGATGAGGATATCGAGCAGGGGGAGACATAACCCACTCCATCAGAAGCTATATAAGAGAGTGTTGAGCATGGGGAGCCGCAACTCGCTTCACTAGAAGTTACAAGATTATCCATAAATTTGGATTATGACATACCTCATGAAACTAGTGAACCTCGAATAATAAGATATGAGCGAGGCAGAATTCCATCAACCAGATATCTGGTATCCGAATACATTCTGTTTACTTATGAGGGGGAGCCAAAGAGTTTCCCACGAGGCAAGAAGGCACTGAGGAATAAATGGGTGAAGAAACATGGCAGTGAAATTATACTATGCAAAGACATATCAGAAGAGTATTGTGCATAGACACGGTGAAACGTGTTGTGCAGAGACATAGCGGAAGAGTATTGTGTAGAGACACAGTAAAATGCGATGTGTAGAAACATAACAAAAGAGTACTATGCAGATACACAATAAAGTGTGTTGTACAGAGACACATCCGACATGTCAACAAATGTGGTCAATCGGGACAAACCAGAGCTGTGCAGAGACATAGCCGGGATAGCTGTCAGATGACAATCGTTTTGGATATAGCTGGAGAGGGAGAATTGTTGAATCCAGCTGCATGTATGGTGGCTTGTATTGCCAACCACCATTGTAAGCATCCAAGACAACTTTAGGTGGAGTTTGAAAAAATAAGCAAACTTACAAAATAACTTTAGGTTGATTACTATTTATTTGTTATCATTTGAGACATTATTTTGGCTATAAATTGAGAGTTAATTGAGAACTCAAATCATCCCAAAATAATATTTGTGTTGTCAAAACTATGTTACAATATTTCAAGCCGTTCGAACGAGCGGAAGAGATTGTTCATTCGAACGGGCTTCCGAGTGTTCTTAATTAAACCCTCATTAGTTATAGTAAATTTTTATGGTTCTTTAGATATTACTTAGTATATACATTCTGTTTATTCAATCAAAATTGTTTTTTTTTTTTTTGCTTTAAAAAAAAAAAAGGAATTTTAATTTAAGTTTAGATCAGAGAAGATTCCCCAGCTAGCTTTTGCCTTTTAATCGTGAATGGTGTTAGTTCTTCCTGCTGGCCCTTTTGGTTTTGCCTCCAACATGAACATGATGATCTCCTACATTTCTGTTAAAAAGCTTACTCTTTGTCTCTCTGTGATATCACTTTTGAACCACTCTCTCTAAATTCTGACATCAATTTTTTTATTTTATTTTTACTCATCTCTCTCTCTTTTTAAGTCTATTCCTTACTCCTTACACACACATATTCATTACAAAGAATAAAGAATTTGAGTACTCTATCGCATCTGTAGACACTAGTTTTCGTTTGGCGAAGTGCTCCTATCATCATTAACTGGACCCCGAAGTGGCAAGGCCCAAAGACTGTGAGAAAAAGATCCGTCCAAATTTAATTATTAAATGAATTTTTTATTCACTCACGTTATTATATGAAATCAAATTCAAATAATATATGGATATCTTGACCACCTGATCAGCTACTTGTTAATCTTATCTCTCTCTTTTTGAACAGTTGTAGTTGAGTGTATATGCATATATATATATGTATATATACACAGATAAAATGATGGTGTATTTGTATTTTGTAAACAGCTGAGCTAGTAGCCACTAGCCAACCTGTCAAACTGATGATCTCAACAGTACAGTACCTAGTCAATTATTTTTCTTCCATCTCTTAGATCTGTATTAGATCTATAAATTAACAATCTCTTTAGCTGTTATATTATGCATAAATTAATCGGATATTCATTTTTATTCGTTTAATTTTACTTTATTTAACTACCCGACCTCACTAATAAGATATTATCTTTTTTGGAAGTTTAAACTTAAAGTGACTTGATCACATATTTTTGGAAGTACATAATGACTTGATTATACTCTTATTTCCGTCATATCTAACTTCCTCAAAATTTTATTTTTGATATGTACTAAGTCCGCCCAAAATGTCTCATGCTAGTTAAGTGGCACTGGCCAACTACTTATCCCATTGACTGATCATAATGTTGTGACTAGTTCTTGATGATACAATGAGAAACCTGCATGCAAAAACAGCCAAAAGAACTTTAATTTAGCTTCTTCACGAGCAATTCTTGTTCTTTCTACTTTTCCTTGTTTCTTGATTAACGTTAAATTAAGCTTTGCCAACCTGCCACTTAGACTCTATAAAATTTGGTACAATTATGAACAATATATAAAGTGGTGGTGGGGTAAAAGAAAACCATTACTAGAAGTTGAATTTGTGAATTATAGTATAAATTGACTTACAATTAGCCTTAAGATCAGAAAAGTCCCAAAGTCAATGTTCATCTAATATAAAGTTTAATAAAAAAAAATTTCTTGTTAAGCTAATTAACAAAAATTGTCCTCGATTTTTAAGCATGTGGATGTTTTATTATCCAATATTTTGTCAGGATCTTTAGCGTCCAAAGTTTTAGTGTCGCATAAAAAATCGTCACCAAATATATATTTACCGTTACCAAAATCTTGTGACGCTAAAAGTAGCACATATTGCGTCGTAAGAAAAAACGAAGTTAAAAGTACAATACTTAGGGTCGTCAAAGGACATTCGACGCTAAAAATATTGACATTTATAAGTGTCGCAATAAATTTTTCAACGCTAAAATTTTTCCTCAATCAGACTTTAGTATCTATTTTTTGCGTCATTTTTTCCGACGCTAATTGGCAACATTAAAAAACTGAATTCTTATAGTGGTAAATCATTACAAGTCTCATGATCATTTTATAAATTTTTTTCATGTTTTAAAAAAACGTTGCGATCGTAAAAGACCGCAGATATACATCTCTATTTCTTTCGATCCGATGGAATTCTATAATTAACATCTCATTTTATTTCTTTATCTTTTTTTAAAGAGGGATAATAAATACTTAAAACACTCATTTCTCGATGAAATGTCTGCTCAAAAAGAAAAGTGGGTATGAAATAAACAAAGTTGTGAAAAACAATGGGGATCATAAAGAACCACAGACAAAGCGAAATGGCAGGACCAAAGCAATAATGACGCCCCCATGTGTTTAGGAAATTATATAGCTAGTCACGTCACTATTGGGATAAAAGTATTACTACTACTTGCTTAGCAAGCTCAACCAATCCATAAAAATAGGACATCATATGATCATTTTGCAAAAGGGAAAATATTGAACAATCAAGATTGAACATGAATGCAAAAGAGGTACTAAATAGACAGCTCTCTTTTTGTGATATACATTTACATAAAAGTAGAAGGGAAAGTGATTCAAAAATCAAATTTCTTCAAATTGTTGAAATTCTGGTAGTTTCCGAGAAGTGCTTGTTTAGCAGATCAAAGGAAATTAAGGAAAGGAAGCACAACAAAGAAAATTTGATCAAATGGGCATGCATGCTTCATGTTAGGGAGGATAATCGGGACATCTCGTCTCGATTAGATCTCGTCCTAGTCATTCTGAATCCAGATTGATTTTTAAATCGGGATAAAAAATCATCTCAAAACCTAAATCGAATAGTTCGGGATCTCAAATCTAGACCTTTTAGGCTAAATTCAAGATTATAGATGATTTTTTTCATCTCGAATCTCAACCCGATTTAATTATTTGGGATGATTTTTCATACTAAAGTCCATATCAAAAATAAGAAATCTCAAATTTCAAATGAGTTCTAGAATTTTCTAACAACCATGCTTCATGCATATCCATGTTAGAGCTACACGTGTATGCATGCACATGTAAACTCCTAATTAAAATATCACTTATAAAACAATAATAATAATCATAAAATATTTTGTACAACATTTTATACAACCAAGTGTATTTAGAAAAAACACAAAGGGTAAAAAGGGATGATCCAACATTGCCAAATTATAGCTTTGATTTACACATTTCACCTATCTCTTCTCTCGATCACATTCACAAAGCACAAGAAAATTTTAGCTTTTTTCAACAACTTTCTCCCGAAAAGGTAAGCTAAATTAGCGGTAAAAGCAATTAATCAACCATGTTTAATTATTAATTAAGCTAGTGGTTTACCTTTAAGTCTACATCATCAGTGCTAGATTAAAGGAGATCATTTGCTCATCCATGGCATTGATCCAACGTTAAAGAATTTAAATAATTTTTAAAACACATCTTACAGGAAAGATTGGAATAAAACTTTAGATAATTGGTTGGCACATTTAATTAAAGTAGTAGATAGATCACATGATCTGTGCAACATCTATAAAATAACAACAAAGGAGGCCAATTAGCAGAAGTTTTGGAGTACTTAAAATCACATTAAAATTATTTTCTCAATATTAAAAGCATTTGAAATATCTCGATAATTATTTGAAAAACGTTAGTTAAGTAGCACTCACAAGCTGACCCTATGAAAGGGCTCATACTTTTTATTTTGATCAACTAACCAAGGGCATCATAAAAAATGTATGAGATTTTGAAAATTCAAGCTTTTATCATATGCTAGATGCCTAGATCCACTTGTATTGTATATACATGAAAAAGCTTTGCTGTTTCTACTATGCAATGGGAAAAAGCAAGAACAAAATATGATCTCATCTTTAAACAATTTCAGCTCTAACAAGACAAGACATTAAGATAAGGGAGTCATCAAACAAGAGGACCTCTTCTTGCCACTTAGTTGTCTTTGCCTCCATTGGATAAAGTTCAAGAAACCCTAGTTTCCTACTCCAAGCTTCTAGTGCATCACCATAATGAATGGAATCAAAAGTGTAGAGCTAGCTAGCAAGAGCATCACCCACCCACTTAATTTTCAAATCCAAATCTTTGAAATATAAGCTATTGTGGTCCATGTATCATTCAATATGTGGAGCTTAAAATTGTCCAAACTTTTTGTGTATAATTTAACCCTAATCCAATTGAATTACCAACCTGAAAAGATTCACACAACATATTATATATTTGCGCAATATAAGTAAAAGTAAAAGAAGCATTAATTGCAAGGAATATAGTAATTAAATGGAATGGAATCTGTATGTAAAAACAAAGTGAGTAAACTTGGTGACATATACCATATCGATCAAGACAGTACAAACAGCTCAGTGGATCAGCATCATTTCATTCATAAATATCAAAGGAATCCGCTTTTGGTTTTATCTCTTATTGCCTGCAAATGTAAACCCACATATCATGATATGATCTAAACTCCATTGAAATTCAAAATTGAAGGAGAATTACCAACAATCCATATATGATGTAAATTAAAAGATGATAAAAACACAACACGGATTCTTCTTCTTCTCAGTACACAGGTCAGTACTGAGTTGAATTTGTACTGAATACTAAATCAACTATCCCACATAATCTCACTTATCTTTTGACTGTTGATTCGTGGTTGAACCAGTGCCAATAGTTATAGATTAAAGTAGCAAAAATAGGGCAAGAGGAAACTGTGTATATTCACGCAAAGACTGTGTAACATAAGATAAATGAATATATTCTCCCTTGTCAGTCTGTATCAGTACTTCAAGTCAATAGATCCAATACATAAAAACAAAAGGGTATCAAAGCAAAACAAATTCAAAATAACCCACCAAAAAAAAAAAAAAAAAAAAAAATGATCTTGAAATTTTTCTTGAACCTGTCAGTATCTTCCCACAGCTTTATTGAACCGCAACAAATGACAAGCCGAAGTTAAGGATGATGCAGTTCAAGAAAGCTGTGGAAAAATACAGAGAGGATCATATGTTATATGGCTAGAAGGTGGTTCAGTCAGAACCATGAAACCCTAAAAAGGAAATAAAAATAATAAAAAGAGAAAAAGAAATAAAGAGAACAAGAAAGTCGTAGGTTTAGGTGAAGAAGAGAGGGTTGTATAATTTGTATTTATAGGCCAAATGGATCCTTTTCATCCACCAATCCCAAGAAGAATATTGGGCATAAGATTACTGATCAACCGCCACCAAAAAGTATCAAATCACTTCATCTGGGTTCAAGGGGATTAGATAAAATTATCAACTGTCTTATACTCTTACAGTTAAACCCGGCCAAGGTTCCGGTTCGGAACCGGAACCGAACCGGAACCTAACCGGTTCGGTTAGGGTTCCTCCCCTAGCCGAACCGGTTGGAACCGTTGGAACCGTTCGGTTCCAACCGGAACCGTACGGTTCCGGTTGGAACCGGTTTGTATATATATAATAATATATTTTTTTAATTTTTTAATTAAGATTTATATTTGTAATTTAGTGTAATTATGTAATGTAATTTAACTTAATTTGTAATTTACATAATTTTATTTGTAATTATGTAATTTTATTTGTAATTATTTTCAAAAATAATAATTTAATATAATTATTTGTAATTTGAGTTTTATTTTCAAAAAAAAAAAAAAAACCCGAATGGAACCGGAACCGAAACCGGAACCGAACGGTTCCGGTTCCGGTTCCATTTTAGTGTGGAACCGGAACCGAACCGGAATTAACCGTTTAGGTTCCGGTTCCACACAAAGTGGAACCGGAACCGGACGGTTCGGTTCCGGTTCGGAACCGAACCGAACCGCCGGCCCGGTCTACTTACAGTGTGTTTGGTTGGGGGATTTTGGAGGAGAGGGGAGATATTATTTTAAATTATGTTTGTTTGGTTCAAGTTTTTTAAGGGGAGGGGAGCAAAAGTCCTAAGCCAATTTTAGCTCCCCTCCAAAAGTGGATAAAATCTTTGATGCAACAGTGGTACCACGTCATCCATGCAACAAGCCAATTATTCATTGCCACGTGTGCTACAAAATTAAAAAACAACTAAAAAATAGGTATTAAATTATACATGTTATTTTTTAATTCGCTGGTGGTACCACGTCACCCATACCACTGTTGCACCAAAGATTTACTCCCAAAAATGAGGGGTTTTGGAGGGGGAGAGAAAGTGAGTAATTAAAATTTTAAATATATTGACTAAATTATATCTACTTATACATTAAAATTTAAAATTGTTCTAATTATAAATCTATCTTTTATTTGTTTCACCGTTCAATTCTTCTTATCATATTCTCTTATATTTGTTTTAATTTTATTTTTAATAACACGTATTATGTATAGTTTTTAATTTTAATTTTAATTTTATTCTTTGTTTAATTCAAAGATATAATATAAGCCTATATTGTTTTAATTTTATTTATAAAAGACTACAAGGATAAAATAGTAAATTAGTTTTAAAATCTCTCACCTCCATTCTTGAACCAAACATATATCTAATTAAAAACTCTTATCTCTCCTCTCATCCCCTCCTTTGAACCAAACATATATTTAATTAAAATATCTCTCCTCCTCTTCCCTCCCCTCCCCTCCCCTCCATTAAAATCCCTCATCTCCCCTCCCCTCTGTTGAACCAAACAGACTCTTACATACCTCATGAATTTAAACCCAGAACTTAAAAACCGTATCTAGAATCATACACCATCAAACCATACCGCTTGGAGATGAGTTAGAGAAGATGAGAGTATAAAAAATTGAATTTAGATTTTTCACATCCCTTATTTTTTGAAAAAAAAAATCCATATACAATTCAATTCATTATCAAATTCAGATCCATAAACCCTATATTTTTTATTAATTTATTTTCCAGCTCAGTTAGAAAAAACTGACGAACGTTTTTGTTTGTTGGTGATGAATATACGTGAGGTGAGGATGCAATAGGCCGGATCTGACGGTGGCAGTTACCCTGGTGGGGGAGCATTGTGGGGCCTACGTCAGATCTGTCCACGAGTGAAAAATCTCTCATCACGCGCATTTTTGGAGTTTGGGTTACACTCGCGTTAGTGCAAGATCTCGAGTAGGTAACATTTCAATTCAAATGAAACAGAATTGTGATAAGATTTCTTTCTCTTTGATTTGCAACAGTTTTGCACTTTAAAATTTTCAAACCAAGAAATATTGTGGGTCTCCTCTTTGTACTAAAATTTAATTTTTTTTTTTATAATAATAAAATACTTGAAGAATAATCTAATTATAAAAATGATAGTATTGAGATGGGATGAGATTTGTCAACTCTGATATTATATCGTTTATATAATCAGGATATTCGTTCTGTAATTTTTCGGGACAAAAAATTATCCTGATCCCGACTCATATTTCGTTAAATCTCATTCTATCTTGTTAATCTCATCATATCCCATTAAAATCTCATACCGCTAAAACATTTGGGATATTTTTTTATCCTTTCCCGTCCCTTTTTTAAATTGGGATAAAAGTGACGAATCCAACTTTAATTATTCGTAAACCCACCTCTGGACAGTACGACTCAAACTGTAGTGGACCTAGATCACTTAGCTCTTATTGCGACATTCCTTGATAGGGGTGTTCGCGGTACAGTTCAGATCTATTTTTTCGTTTTACACTTCAAACTGCGCGGGTTGGCGGTTTGAGAAATTAGAAATCGAAACCGTAAATTTGATAAGGAAAACCGCGGCGGTTCGGGTTGATAGTTCAGCGATTTGGGCGGGTCGGGTCGGCAGTTTGGATTTGAATTTTTTTAAAGAAAATTTAGTGTGTTTTCACATAATAATTGAAGAGAAAAATACCTAATTTCCAATTATACAATGCATATTGTCATATGATAATTAAATATCTTAATTTCATGGTTAAAGAAGAGGAAAAATATAAAATAATATCTAATTTGAACGCGAGTCGGCGGTTTAGGCGGTTCAGGTCAAAATTTACGATTTGGACGATTTGGGTCGCAGTTTAAGTCAAAACCACACACCGACTCAAAATTTACAGTTCAGTTCAGGATCACCCGAAAGTATTTTTAATATTTTTTAAACTGCGCGTTTCGGTTCGGGTCTCTTAGGTTCAGGTCGGGTTGCAATTTGAACCGAAAATCGTGAACACCCTTATTCCTTGATATGGCACCCATGTCCATGAAAGGAAACTATCAGTAGAACAACGACCCAACAACAAACGAACAACTGTGATATTGAAAGCTGGGGATTCTAGCGCGCCCATTCCTCTCGAATCGTTGAACTACTAAAATGGCCTGGCGATGAAAACTTTGATCGGCCTATGTTTCCGGGCACACACATAAAAGACATGATTAGTTCCATAAATCTCACTCGGGATCCCGATGGGACGAGAAAAATTACCAATCCTAATAATGCTTTAGGAAAAAAAAATCTATGTAACGCTTATTGTAAGAATGACTCATTCAAAATATCATAGGATGTAGATAGTGAATCTTATTGTTAGAATGTCTCATTCAAAAATTATATACAATTAATTTTGAATTTAAATATTTAAATTATATCATAACAGAGTTATCTTTTCTGATATCAATAATATAAAGTATGATTGCGACCTAGTTTTACAATCATAAGCCCATATTTGTGCTTATATTCAATTTTATGAAGTTTCTTCATCATACAAATTTTCATATTCAACAATACTTGCATGATTGCAAGCAATATCTTATTCATAAATACGACTTACATCTTTTCCAAATCTTTTTTTTTTTTTGAAATCGTTGGAAACCCTACCACCAAACCATCCCTTTCGGGCTTAAGTAGAGCAGGTAAAACCCCCAGCTGTCTCAGGTTGTTACAAGAAACACACTTCGTGAATTCGAACCCAATACCTCAATGTGAGATCTTGAGTCATACACTAGACCCGGCCAAGGTTCCGGTTCTGATTCCGGAACCGAACCGGAACCTCACCGGTTGGAACCGGACAGTTCCAACGATTCCAAACGGTTCCAACCGGAACCGTAAGGTTGCGATTTCCAAACCGTTGGAACCCTAGGGTTCCAAACCGTTGGAACCCTAGGGTTCCAACGGTAACACCCAACGGCTACTAGTCGTTGGGTGTTATCCAGCCCAACAGCTAGTAGCCGCACCCAACGGCTAGTAGTCGTTGGGCTGGAGGCAGGGAGCCGTTGCTCCCTGCCCCAATTTCTAAAAAAAATAATAATACATTATTTTAATTTTCCAAAATTAACCCTAATAATGGTAATAAAACGGTTAATTTTAGGGGAAGTTTAGGTATCACAAAAATATTCTTAAAATGTATAAATAGGGGTGATTTTTCATTATTTCAACACACCAATTTCTCAATTCTCAATCTCAATTCTCTCAATTCTCTTATTCTCAATTCTCTAATTTACAAACTAGAAATTACAATTTATCATTCTCAATTCTATAATGGCAATCTCATCTGAGAACACAATGTCAAATGTGCCAACCCAAGAGAGCGGTCCTAGTATCGGTTCATAGAGAAGAGAAGTTAAGTCTCGTTCCTCAGATGTTTTCAAAATTCATTTTCATTTAGATGATACTAATGAAGGTTCAAGAGCAGTATGCAACCATTGTGTGGTTTCTTACAAATTTTCTGGTGGATACGACAATATGATCAAGCACATGGAAAGACATCGTGCGGTTGAGCTTGGACTTGATACGACGCAAACTCAAATGGCCAAGTACGCATCATCTAGTAGAGGTACGAGTGCTTTAGATTTATTTAAATATTCTGATGCTAAAAATATAGAAGAATTTGCTAAATTAACTTGTATGACACATATTTGTTTAAGTTTTGGTGAAAAAATTACTTTTACGAATTACGTTCAAAATGCTTTAAATCCTGCTGCATGTAGAATGACTAGAAATACAACAAAACGTCAAATTTTTAAATTATACAAATGTGGTAAAATTATTTTAAATGAAACATTTAGAGATATTAAAGGACATCTATTTATTTGTTCTGATATTTGGAGTGATCATTGGCGAACACACTCATATATGAGTGTGACTTGTCATTGGATTGATGCATCATGGAACATGCAAAAATGACTTATTGCATTTAGATTTTTTGATGAACAACATACTGCACAAAATATTTATAGAGTGATGAAAGTAATTTTTGATAAATATGGTTTATTAGGTAAAATTTTAACAGTTGGATTTGATAATGCATCTGCAAATACTGCATCAATCAAAGATTTAATACAAATATGCGAACCAAATTTAGGGGGTCGTTTTTTTCATGTTCGTTGCACATGTCATGTCCTTAATTTATGTGTTCAAGATGGTTTGGAAAAATTAGCACATTTCATTGAGCCTATTAAAACTGCACTTAATTGTATTTGGTCTTATTCTCAAGTTATGAGAGAATGAGCCAAGTTTTATAAATTTAATGGTATTAAACCGATAAAAATTTCACGAGATGTTCCAACACGTTGGAATTCAACTTATTTTCTTTTATGTCAAGCTTTGCAATACAAAGATGCATTATGTAGTTTTTTTCTCAAAATGTTCAACAAATCACACTTTTTCCTAGTCAATGGGAAGTTTGTGAAAAAAATTTAGAGATTTTAAAAGTGTTTAATGATGCTACACTAATTATCCTACGACACATTTATTTATTCTTGAAAGTTTGAATATTGTTGGAACTTTCGATGAGCATGTTGATAGTAATGATCCTAATGATATTGTTTTGTTAGAAGTTATTACTGCTATGAAACGAAAATGGTTGAATTATTTTAGAGACATTCATTTACTTTATCTTATTGCTGCTGTTTTTTATCATATATTTAAATTTGAAGGTTTGAATAGTGTTTTACCCGCTTACTATGGATATTTAGGAATATCCAATGAAGTTGATATTATAAGAATAATAGTTAAAATAAAAAACGACTTAATAGAGTTATTTAATGAATATGTAATAAGATATAACTTACAATCAGTAGGACAATCTAGTAGTAGCGAAACGACCGTAGTGGAATTTAGACTTAGCGCAGGTGATCGTTGATTATTACAACGAAATAAAAAACATAGGGATAACATGACTAATAACCTAGAATTAGATAATTATTTATCTATAAATTTTGAGTTTTCAACTGAATGTTTAGTTTGTAAAAATTTTCAAATCATTGAATGGTGGAACCGACATCAAAATGTATATCATATATCATCAATTATTGCTAAAGAGATATTGGCAGCAATTGTTTCCACCGTTACGGTTGAGCAAGCCTTTAGCATCGGAGGCAATATATTGGAAGTCAGACGGTCGTCATTACATCCAAGCACTCTAGAAGCAACATCATGTGTGGATTATTGGACCCGAGCTGATCTTAAGCAACAACAAGATGCCCCTGATGAATTTGAAGACTTGTTCGATAATGCATCTACAAGTGCAAGCGGAGCTGAATGATCAACAGCCACGGATGATGATTGATAATTAAATAATTGTGAAATTACAATGGGGGAAATATCTTTCAAATGTAATGGAACTACGTGAACTTTGATTCCTCTCACCTCTGGATGATACGTAGGCAACTTAAGTTTTTAAAAATTTAAGTTCAAGCACTTTAATTTAAATTTTTTTTTAGATAAGAATTTTATTTGTAATTTAATGTAATTATTATGTAATGTAAGTTTATTATATAAATTCAAATTCATAATTTAAAATTATATTATTTTATTCATCTCAATTTTTTATTTCAAAAAAAAAAAACTGACTGGAACCGGAACCGGACGAACCGGATTTGACTGGTTCGGAACCGAACCGAACCACCGGCCACCTCTACCCTACACCGCCAAGTCACGCCCATTAGAGACCATCTTTTCCGAATCATTACCTCACGTATATATAGAGTAAAGCATTAATATTTCAATTATATTTCACCTTCACCTTCACCTTCACCTTCACCTTCACCTTCTAATATTACTAATTTTATAAATAAATAAACAAAAGAACCTATATGCACAGCCCATGTGAGCGAAAAAATTAAAAAATATACATAGAATCAATAATATTCGACTTTGCTCCTATATCTACTTCTTCACTATTGGCGCCAACCAATTGTATGGAGCAATGTCCAAGCCCATATATAATTGAACAAATAGATTATCTAATTTTAAAGTTGTTCAAAAAAATACTCAATTATTTTTTTGAGAATAATTTTTTTTTCTTAAAAATATTCAATTATAGTGGTACATTTATTTATATAATTCACATCTTTGTCTTAATAAATTATAATATATATAGCTACTTCAATCAAACAATAAATTATTGCAATACTCCATAATATGCCTATGAAACCATTTATATGTAATTTTCCCATAGATTTATCGTTTATAAAATACGTAGTAACCATAAACCTTTTCTTTGAATCAAGTTCCCTTGTGTATATTGTGTGGGGGAAATTATATCTATTCACTCGAAAATTACTTAATGTTCGAAAAAAATATTGGACTTTGGGAAAATATCATATGTACATCTATTATCATTTACCATCCGAAATTTAATAAGTTTTATCACTTATCCATCCGAAATTTAGTAGATGTTCGAAAAAATACGTAGTTTTTAGGTGGAAAATATTCATTTTCAATCACTTTGGGTGTACATATGTCATTTTCTTAAATATATTTAATTTATATATATAATATTATTGACGACTCATTTTCGTTCCATGGATAATTCGGGAAAACCACTCATCGAACAATCATCCCTCAACTGTGAATTTGTTTGGTTTAGGGATCAAATGCAAACTTAGAAAAAGATAAGAAAACACACAAACAAAACTGAGGGCTTAACGTGGTTCGGCAGGATGGACCCGACCAACGTTCACGGACACAAAGAAAATGAAGTTTTTATTAGGACCTCGGGTCAGACCTACCTCTCTATCGTTCGCTTACACGTCTGACTGACCTCTTAATATCTCTTGCTTACAATAAACTTTTTGCTCTTTTTTTTTACCAATCAAGAAACAAATTAGCCAACCCTTTTATATACTGGGACAAACTCTACTGTTACGCTGACTCTGTGACGTCAGTCACGTTGCTAAGCCATTAATGCCTAAGCTCTCTCCCCAACTACTCTATAAGTAGTAGTTGCGCCGCCTGACACAACCATTCCCTGCCACCTGAAACTCATTAATGTGCCTCTATTTGGGGAATCGCTATGCACGCAGCCCCAAATGCCAACCTGTATGTCACCCATTCACGCGGTAGTGTGCGTTAGAAGGTAAGTTGATGGCCCACTTCTCTCACACCAGACTTTGGGAAGCTCAAACTATGACTCGGGGCTTATGTCTCTCATCTAAAAACACAATGTACAAGTCTGACTAACATGCTCGGGTCAGTCTTTCGGAACAAGCAACATCTTCCATTGCATCTACTAACAGGTCGGGTCGGTGTGCTGAGACTCACGGTGATTGGTCTGACTTCCTCTCATTTCCTTGACCGGGTTTGATCTGCTGAGTCGACTCTGATTTCAGAGACTGACACGAGACTCTGAATGTCGAGTCTGATGCCGAGGCTATTTTGAGAGTCTGATGTTGGGCCGGTCCTGACTACATCAGATCAATCTTCATAAATATTACAGTGTCGTCGAGTCTGATACTTTTTTATAAGGTCGGGTCGGTTTCCCAATCAATCCTCTAGTTCTGCCTCGGGTTGCCTCTCTGCACCTCGGCCTCGGGCCCCTTTCTACTGACCTCACATCCTCACAAGGACCTTGGGCTTTTATCTGTCAAGTGTAAAATCCAATCTACCCTTTATTGGGATTCTGACTTCTTGGGCCCGAAAAACCACCGTCAAGATCTGCCCCCTAGTTTTCGATATCAACGAGTCTGTGAGTTGGTTTCGGGAACTATATAAAAAAAAAGATGGCGGTGCAAGAGGCCGATGACTGATCTGATGTCCTCGGGTTGATACTCTCATGGACACCTCACAATGCTTCAACCTGATGTCTCGTGGCACATTTCGATTACTTGGAATATTTTTGAAGAAACAACTTCTCTATCATGTTGATGTTTAGTCTTGAACAAGCCCAGAATCTCAAGTTTGCCCCGCCTCATAACGAGTATCACAATTGCAAGCTTCATTGCTTCTTATGAAAATCCATGTCGGGTTCAGAACCCTGATCCTACATCTCAGCTTCTAATTCATAGTTGGTCGTCACATCCACGACTTTCTCGGATGGAGGAAGTCGACTTGAACTAACTCTGGTCGGCCCATCATTTTGCCTTTGTTCAAAGAAGCCTCATCTTATACCACATTTGGCTGACGCACGTTATTGACATATTGTGATCCCAGAAGAGGTTGATTTATAAATATCTATAAAATAAAATATAGGGCACGAGGGAAAGCTCACATCGAGTTATCACATAACAAAAATGGCCTCGGCGTGACGTAACATTACCTCGAGCTTATAATAAGTACTTGGTCATAAGGGAATGCTCCTTCCGTGTGCCACTAAACACTTGGCCATGGAGGAGAAACTCTGACCCCATGCCAATAAAGATAATAAGGCCTTGGTGGGACGTAATCCAACCTCGAGCCATAATAAGCACTTGGCCATAAGGGAATGCTCACTTCTTGTGCCATTCAATACTTTGCCATGTGGGAAAAACTCTGACCTCATGCCAACAAAGATAATTAAGGCCTCGGTGGGACGTAGTCCGACCCCGAGCCACAATAAGTACTTGGCCACAAGGGAATGAACTCTCCTTGTGCACCAACATGACATCGGCATAACGAATGCAGCCCCGAGCCATCAATTCACACCATGGCCTCAGAGGTATGAAAACAAACCCCAGTCATCAAATCACCACGGCCTCGGCGACACGAAATTATACCAGAGCCATCAAATACCACGACCTCGGTGGCACGAAAGCATACCCGAGCCATCAAATCACCACGGCCTCGGCGGTACGAAAGCAAACCCGAGCCATCAAACTTCTTTCCAAGACTTAACAGCGAGGGAATACTTTCAACCTCCAGAAATCTCTTTGGAGACCGGAAATGGAATCTCACTTCAGGTTATCCACCGAAAACAAATTCAAGATAAAAAACAAGACAAACAAAATGAGAGTGTTTGAGCACATACCTCGTACAGACCCAAAAGAAATAACAAGGGAACCTGAGATAAAATCATGTCTCATGCCACCCAAAATAATAATTTTGAACTTTACAGTTCAATGTCCCGAAAAATCAAGCTACGGATCAGGGGGTGGCAAATGAAATGAGACTTTCCCCATGTTAGGCAAACCATGGGTCTGCAAATGCCACAGAGACCCTTAGGCCTTCCTCGTGCTATGCTCATACAGATCCAAAATGGGATAACCAGTGTCACACGGGCAATCTCCCTCCCCGTGCTCGATATACCCGAGGCTACAAAATGGGATGGCCAGTGCTACGGGGGCAATCTCTCTCCTTGTGCTCGGCATACCCGAGGCTACAAGATGGGATAGCCAGTGCTACGGGGGAAATCTCTCTCTCAGTGCTCAGCATACCCGATTCTATAAGATGGGATAGCCAGTGCCACGGGGGAAATCTCACTCCCCGTGTTCGGCATACCCAAGGCTACAAGATGGGATGACTAGTGCTACAGGGGCAATCTCTCTCCCAGTGCTCGGCATACCCGAGGCAACAAGATGAGATGGCCAGTGCTACAGGGGCAATCTCCCTCCAAATGATCGGCATACCCGAGGCTACAAGATGGGATGGCCAGTGCTACGGGGGAAATCTCCCTCCAAATGATCGGCATACCCGAGGCTACAAGATGGGATGGCCACTGCTACGGGGGTAATCTCCCTCCAAATGATCGGCATACCCGAGGCTACAAGATGGGATGGCCAGTGCTACGGAGGCAATCTCTCTCCCCATGCTCGGCATACCCGATGCTACTAATGCCACAAAGGCCCTAAGCTTAAGCTCCCCAAATTTTCAAGTCATTGGGTGTTGACGATCCTCCCCGGGGATTTTATAATGATACCAGGGATTGTGTCCCACGGGTTTCACACATTTCCCGTATGTTCTTCGCCCCTTCATATATCCCGGGCAATCTCCCTCCAAATGATCGGCATACCCGAGGCTACAAGATGGGATGGCCAGTGCTACGGAGGCAATCTCCCTCCCCATGCTCGGCATACCCGAGGCTACTAATGCCACAAAGGCCCTACGCTTAAGCTCCCCAAATTTTCAAGTCATTGGGTGTTGACGATCCTCCCCGGGGATTTGATAATGATACCAGGGATTGGTGTCCCACGGGTTTTGCACATTTCCCGCATGTTCTTCGCCCCTTCATATATCCCGACCACGAGTATCTCACAATAATACTAAACATGAATTTCCCCCTCCGAATAATAAATAAGCATATGTGAACAAGTTTTTATTTGAAAAAGAAACACATATTTATATGTCAGGGATCTACTGCCCATCTTACAACTCTTTGAGGGTCATTTTAGGAGAGGCTCAATTGAGAATATCCCCTCAATATCTGAGGACAATAAGACTTCTTGGGCCGAGTACCGTCTAGCTGCTTCAGATGACAGGTTCCCGGATTGATGATTGTCTCTATCAGCGCTGTTCGGACTTCCTAGCCGCTTGGTCTATTCACTCGTTTAGATATATGTTCTTTACCAAGTCTTCCACCTGCTCCCGCATGTCTCTACATCGTTTTGTAGTGTGTCCCCTTGCATTATGGTGCATACAATAAGCCCTGTTGTTTCTCTTTTCATTTGGAAACTGCTGGAGTTTGTGCTTGGAGTGCCAATTCGAATTATATATTTTATAATTTATTATTAAAATAACTATATTTTCATTTCATACCTTATTAATGGTATTGTCATTATGCGTATTAGATTGATGTATAAATATGCTAAGAATGACATTGACATTAGAATATTATTGTAGTAATACTGGACACTAGGTGGTCCGACATTGAGATAAGTATTATTATTATAAATTATTCTTAAAGTATATATATTCCTAGTAGTTGGTTTTGGAATACGGTCGAATTCCTATAACCTATAAGACTAGCACATGTCGTATATTATAATTGGAGTTCTAATGGTTTAACCCGATGTACCATGAGTTTTGCAG
>SKCR01045408.1:0-47522 GCA_019454045.1 Zanthoxylum bungeanum | reverse complement strand
GCTATGGATAAACCCCTCGGAATTCCATTGGTAGTATGACTATGTGTCTATGGAGTCCGAATCAGGATATGTATTTGGTCTTAACCTGAGACTTGCACCGCTAATACTTGCGACAATCAATGTACTTTGGTTTTGGTCGTCCAGGGCATTAACAAGTTCTGTGTACGCCTCTTCTGGGTATATTGAGAATCGTAGTGTATTGGGTGTGATGTCGAGATGGAAGTATCACTCCAGTCATAGGGGAGATGATGATCACGTAGGATACGGAACTGGTTCTCTTATGTATTGCAGTCATCGGGATAATATGATTAGGTCATGATTATCCGATATAGAGACTAGTTACCAGAGATCTGATATGTGCTTCGTACAGGGCAGACACATTTCCAGCCCTAGGCCTTGCACGTGACATCCGATGCTGGATCGAAATACGCAATACTACGTATACTACGCCTGATATAGATCACATATTCCAGTAAGAATATTTCTAGAGAATTGAGTAGGCATGGCGTTTTGCTAGAAGTCAACCTTGTCTTGTAAATCGGTAAAAACGTAGTACTAGGTACGTAAGTGTTCGGATAGTCCGACGACCGGATTTACTGCCAACATATCCGAGGATCTCATGGGTCGCTTCCCGAAGATTCACCGATGACGTATGACTAGCACTTCATTAATCTGGGATTAATTAATGAGAGAGATAAAATTAATCCGGGATTAATTACGGAGATATTTTATCTGGGATAAAATATTAATTAAAGAGAGAGAACGATTAATTTGGAATTAATCGATGAATTAATATATTCGATATATTAAACGAAATTGGATTTCGACGCAGAATTAATTTAGAATTAATTCGGGCAAACGAGTTAATTTAGAATTAATTCGTTAGCGACATGAATAGTGATTTTGCTAGGCATAATTATTTAATTACGTCGCAACGGAAAATTCGTTAATTTGAATTAGCGAACCCGAGCCCGTGACTGTTTGCGGGCGCACTCGCTTTGCGAATTTAAGTACGGCCCACAAGTCACATCAAACATCAAATCACAAGTCACATCAAGCGTCAATCACTTGTCACTTTGAGTGATGTGATGTCTAGTCACTTTTGATGTGAATAGTGATGGAAGTAGTTGGTTGGCATTAATGCTTTGACTTTTGGAAAGTGGATTTGCGTATTAGATTTTTGAAATCTAAAAACCAACACACTTAACACATTTTCTTCTCTCTCTCACTCTCTCCTCTTTCACGCCCAATGGGAATTTTCTTCTTCTTCTTTTTCTGGTTTTACCGTGAGTTGAAGGAGAAGGATAGGAAGTTTTGCTGCAAAATTTCCGGAGTGCTAGCACGCTTTAAGGGTCATCCAAAGGTGATAGGGAACCGCACCCGTGAGCATGGAATCACATCACAAAGCTTGGAGCTTGGAGGATCACCATGGCCGAATTTTGGAGCACAAAGATTGATGATTGCCGAGAGTTCAAAGGGCATAAAAAGCTTTGTTGTTCCTCGCATCGCAAAAGCCGTTCATTGTAAGTATTCTGCAACTTCTTTGAGTGTTCACACATGAGTTTCATTGCTTGAATCGATCCCGGGACTATAGACAATGGTATCAGAGCGAAGTTGAGCATGAAACTTGAATTTAGGGTAAAATTAGGTAAATTGTATTTGAGCATGATTTGATAAAATTACTTGATTGAGTATGCTTAAATGATGTTTAATTGAAGTTGGATATGATCAATTTCATGAAAATTGATTGGATCAATTTTTGCCCAAATCTTAGGCTTGGCCGAGAGTTTCATTGCCCTAATGTCTTGGTATTTTTTGTGTTTTTTATCATTGGATGAGTTGGAAAACATTGGGTAATGTTGATTGTGGATTTAATTTGATTGAAACCGAATCGAACATGTAAAACCCCAAAATGTCGAGACTAGTGAAGCATGGAAAATGATTGATTTTGATTCAATGTGTTGGACATGTTTTGATGATGATGAGCATAATTAATTAGGCTAATTGATGTTTTGGAATGGTTAATTTGGGTAATTAATTATGGAATACACTTTGGTTAATTAGATTATAAAATTTGGAATTTTGATAATTTAATTAATTGGGCTTCTTCTTAAGTTGTAATTGGGCTTAAACGGGCTTGTTGTACCAAGTTGGTTTAGGCTAAATTGGTTGGATCCAATTGGGCCCAAAACCATTTCCATAAAGTCCAAATATGACTTAATGGACGTCATATAATTGGGCCTAATGGGCCTAATTGGTTTCTTGGCAAATAAGGGTGATTCCTTAAATGGGCTTTGGTATTTGGGTTTGACCCATATTGACCAAAATTCCATGCCTTAGAATTTAATTAAAAGGCCATTGGACTTTAAATTAAATTGACATTGGATGTTAATCGGGCTTTGAGACCCGTAACGATTAGATTTGGAATCTAAGTCCTAAAGGTACATTAAAAGTGTAAATATTTAATTTGGAATTAAATAAATGAGTAAGTATTAAATACAAATTAAATTGGATTTAATGTTGTAGTTTAATTTAATTCAAGAATTCGTACTTTGAGTACTTATTCACAAAACGAGTCGGACTCGCGCAAAATCAAATCGTTGTTTGAACATTGGATGGTCATTAATATTCAGATTAATTAATTGGATTAGATTGATTGATAACATGCTTGTGTGAATACATGGTTGCGATGTATGAATAATGTATATCGGATGGCTATTAGAGGGTGGGGGCAATTTTGGAAATTGTTGTAATAAAATTTAGAATTTATTAATTGGACCTGCGTGTCCAGCCTATTACCCCTTACTCTTTGTATTTCTCTTCTCACATATTCCCATCAATGTGAATGAGGTTTCTTTGAAGTGTTATGTAATCAGGTAGAAGTAATACTTGTGCTAGAGGAGAGAGGAAATGGAGAGATTTGTTCTAGGAACAATGTGTTAAGTATCCATCCGCATATCATTATTATATTATTTACTTACGCACCTTATTATGTGTTTAGAATGCATGTTTAAGGGTGTATGATGATAAGACCTTAACAAAAATAATTAATTGGTTGCCAATTGCACGCGAAAAACCCCCAACATCATATTAAGCATTTTTCCTTCTATTGAGTGATTCTTACTCAAGATCCAAGACTGGCATTGGTTTGTTGGCCAAAGTCAAGACATTTGTCCGTCGAGGATGTGTTTGAACCATGAAGGCTTTGTTCCATATCGGTGTCTTGTCCAAGTTGGGATTTGTTGGCCAAAGTCAAGATCACTTCTTGTCCATCGACATTGATTACGAAGCTTTCCAAGGTCAATGGGTTCCGCTTAACTGGGATCACTAAGTTTGTTGTGCCAAAGCCAAGGCTTAGTTGATTCAGAGGAAAAATTGGGAATATATTGGATATATTGGCATATATAAGATATTGTTTCGGACTTGGATGTCCACCTACTGGATCTAGGAATTGGATGGGATCCAATTGATCTTAGAGATCTACCTAGTTAATTATCATACAATTTGTTGGCCAAAGTCAAGATTGTGTGTTATTTAACGGGATCCTAGCCCACTAGGAAACAAGGTTTCCCGAGTACTCCACAGAGGGTTAGAGGCTCGATGAAAAATAGTGGGAGGCAAGTATTAAATTTGCAATATTCGTTTAGTTACTTGCCTATACGCGCTCATTTCAAATATTTCGTCAATAAATTAATATATTAGTAGGACTAATAATTAATGTTGTTTTAATTAACAATTGGATTTATTCAAACTATTTCAATTATAGTTGATTATATAATTGGATTATAGTAATCAATATATTTTAATTTACTAACTTCAATTAATAGTTTATTTTATAATTGGATTATAGTAATCAATATAATTGAATTTAATCAATTAAATTATAGTTGATTATATAGTTGGACTATAGTAATTATTATAATCAATAGTACCTAAAATCGTTGATTAAATAGTTGGACTATTAGAATCAAGATAATTGAAAGATTAGTGTTTAAAACATAATCCTGGGTGAAAATGTAATTAAACAACTTTAATTTTCAAATTGGGAATAAAACATCAGGATAGTCCTAAAAACTAAGAAGTTAATTTATTTGATAAAATAACATTTAGGCCTAAGCCAGGAGTTAAGAAAATAGTGAGCATGATCTTTGGAAGATTCATGTGATGATAACTTCAGTGCTTAATCCAATAAGCTTGCCAAATAGACTCCTTAATTTCTTAGTCAAAACTAAGGATTAGATCCTTATAATATGATAATGAAATTGAAGGATTTTCATAGATCTATCTTTAGATCTTAGAAGTACTAAATTGCAATAGAAAACTCTTGGAGAGTTAAAGGCTATACTCAAGGAGATAAAGCCAAAGTTTGCAATAAGGCAAGAAGCGCAAGACGCATCTTACTTCGACATTCTAGAAGGCCAAGGCTTGGCCAAAGGCTTCTGGTGTGTGGAAATGGGGCAAAGGCAAAGTCATTATAATCTTCTCGGAAGACAAATGACATATCCCAAAATGTCTGGCTAAATTATGGCAAACGGGGACACGGAAGCGTGACTGTCATATGGACAAGGCAGACATGAAGGAATAGAAGACGGTGCAAGGCTCCGACTTCAAATATGTTTGTCATAAAGATGTTCGCAACTAGTATTAAAATTGGATTTTAGATACTAGAAGTGGTACATAAATATGTACTGATGTGCAGAATCTGCTGAAAAGTAGGATACTGACTTGAGATGAGATCAATCTGCGAATCGGAAACGGGATGAAAGTCGCTGTTTTAATCGTAGAAACCTAAGTTTAGGAACTACCCTTTGGGTGTGTACTTAAATTAGGAAACTGTTACAATGTAACTAGTTTGATTAGATACATTATCTCTATATCAGGGTTTAACCCGTTACGAGTATACCTTTATAACCTAGAACACTAAAGTGTTTTATTTTATAAATATGATATTGAGATAAACACATTAGATGTGAATAACAGTATTTATATTTTGAATATAAATAAATCTCAAACATATGACATGACAAACAAATAGCTCAAACTGAGTTAATCAGTTGAGACTTATATGTGGCATTGATGTCTGGGACACAATTAAATAACACTCGTATATCCACACTTTTGAAGAGTGGATACTAGGACAGATTTGATTCTATTCAAATAATGTCTACGAATTTAGTTTATTAGGCAAAGTGCCTATAACACCTTTTACTTGGTAAAAGTGTAAGTGCCACCGATTCTGTTAGCCCCCGTTCATAGTGACGTAAGTGGGCCCATATCTAGCTAGGCTAGATGTGGATATGAATGTTTCGTGACCTTTACGGATGTGGCATCGCGTTATGGTTATGTGTTTCTTGTGAAACACAGATCGGAAACTTTTGTTGAAATCAAAGAGTTTCGACACGAAGTAGACAACAGATCGGCTAAAATATTAAACTGTCACGATTAGACCATGATGAAAATACTTAAGTAATAAGTTTCTCAATACTTGAAAGAGTATAGTATTCTTTCAATGAGGACTCCTCTAGGAACACGTCAATTTGACTGTGTGTCTGAATTGAGAAACCGAATTTTGTTGGACATGATAAGGTTAATCATGAGTCGCTCTGAGCTACCATTTCCTTCAAGGGATACGCATGAACAGTGCAAAAATTATTTTGAATAAGGTTCCATATTAATCTGTTAGACAGATTTCATATTAGATATGAACAGGAAAGAAACCGGGTTTTCTCATTCCTGAAGATTTGGGAATGCTAGGCATATGTTTGGATGATACCAAACTAGAACTCAAATCGGATAAGTGCCAAGTTGAGGGTTATCATAGGGAAACCAAAGTATATTACTTATACAACTCACTAGAGAACAATGTAATTGTTGCTCGCCATGCGGTTTTCCTAAGAGGAATACCGATATGCAGTGGTAAGTGGGAGGAAAGTAAAACTCGATGAAAATCGGAGTAATACTGTTCCAGGCTCTAATTCCTTAATGGAACACAAATAGTTCATCAAGGATGTAACTATACCAATAATCTTCGAATACACAAGAACCGCGTAAGTCAGAGAGAGTCATAAAACAACCTGGGAGGTATGGGTTTCTGATCTCACCTCATAAAGATGTCAATCTTATTGAGGAATACGAACTAACTACGTATGAGGAAGTGATACAAGGTATCGACTCCCTATTATGGCAAAGTGCCATGAAATCCGAAATGGATTCCATGTATACTAACCGAGTTTGGATACTAGTTGATGTACCGAAAGGCATTGTGCCTATTGGTACTATATAAGTCTTCAAGGAAGACATACATGGAAGGCAACATACCAACGTACTAAGCTAGGCTTGTAGCGAAAAGGTATCATTATCAACATTGTGTCGATTACGACGAAACCTTTTACTCGTTGCCATGGTTAAATCCATTTGGATAATGCTTGCTGATGCTGCATGTTTCATTTATGAAATATGGCAGCTGAATGCAAAACCGTTTTCCTTAACGGAAACCTTTTGGAGGATGTTTACAACATCCTGACGGTTTTGTCGTACCAAAATAACAAACAAGGTTTGCAAGTTATTCGATCCATGGATGGATTGAAGCAAGCATAGCGTTCTTGGAATTATCGTTTTGATGTAATCATAATGGTGTATGATTTAATTCAAAACGAATATGATTCTTGTGTATATAAGGAGGTTAGTGGGAGCGCACTGACAGTGAATGTCCTAAATAAATGATGATAATATATTTCTTGGAAATGATATTCCCATAATACAATCGGTGAAAGCTTGACTTTCATGAAAAATTCTCTGTAGAATTCTTGGGAGAGACAACCTTTATTCTAGGAATAAAGATCTATTGGGAGATTTAAAGTTGTTGATACTCTCCGAGAACTCGTACATTGAAATAAATGTACGCGACCTGGTCTCATAAGCTTTGAGCATATGGAGTCACAATCAGGCCAATCCAAGTGATAGTCATTGTATTGATGTTAAGAACATCCCTTAGTATCTTAGATGAACTAAGGATGCTGTCTTTTTCTATGGAGAATGAGAACTTGAAGTGACTGGGTTCACTGCTGCAAGTTTCCTAACCGATAAATGACTTTAAGTCGTAAGAACGGTACTATAAAGTTTGAATAACAGAACAGTGAGCTGGAAATCTTCCAAGCAAGATACTATTACCGAATAAACAACAAAAGTGGATTATTGATGCAGCTGAGGCAGCAATAGAAGCCTTCTAGATTGATAATAATCCTAATTAGATTAGCAGTAGTTATGTTAGCAGCTGAGCTAGGCTTCAGCACAGGATAAAGAATTAATGGTCTCATCAACGATCCAGATATATACTTCGATATTCATCTGATTCGTTCGGATCATACATTGTGGCGATGTGATGATCGAATAAATCGCATCAGATGATAATCATGCAAATTCGCTGACGAAAGCATTTTCTCAGTAGAAGTTTGAGCGAACCGTACATAGTTCGGGTGTAGAACACTTGAGTGATTGGCTATAGGCCAAGTGGGAGATTGTTGGACAGTTATGACCAATAGCATCAATATTTGTACAGATCATGGTGTTGTTGTACAAATTAACTATGTGACAAAGGAAATTGCTCTTCTATCATTTGTAATTAGATTACCAAGATGTATAAATGATAGAGGGTCCATATGATTAGTTCCGGACTGATAGGATATGAGAAAGTATCAATCCATGAAGGTTTAATCATTAAATATCCCTAGTTGTAGTATTATCGAGATTGGACATCGATAATGCGGAATAGACTAGTATTGCACTTGTGCGTGTTGTGGGAGCATAACGGCATAGTTCTCATATATTTGGGTATAGAATACTCATGCAAGTGCAATAGGAGGTTGTGTTTTACCGATGGTACGGAAACAGCTTCGCTCTGGATAGACCCCTCGGAATTCCATTGGTAGTATGACTATGTGTCTATGGAAGTCCGAATCAGGGTAGGTGTATTTGGTCTTAACCTGAGACTTGCACCGCTAATACTTGCGACAATCAATGTACTTTGGTTTGTGGTCGTCCAGGGCTTTAACTGGTTCTGTGTACGCCTCTTCTGGGTATATTGAGAATCGTAGTGTATTGGGTGTGATGTCGAGATGGAAGTATCACTCCAGTCATAGTGAAGATGATGATCACGTAGGATACGGAACTAGTTCTCTTATGTACTGCAGTCATCGTGATAATATGACTAGGTCCTGATTATCCAATATAGAGACTAGTTACTAGAGATCCGATATGTGCTTCGTACGGGGCAGACACATTTCCAGCCCCAGGCCTTGCACGTGACATCCGATGCTGGATCGAAATACGCAATACTACGTATAGTACGCCTGATATAGATCACATATTCCAGTAAGAATATTTCTAGAGAATTGGGTAGGCATGGCGCTTTGCTAGAAGCCAACCTTGTCTTGTAAATCGGTAAAAACGTAGTACTAGGTACGTACGTGTTCGGATAGTCCGACGACCGGATTTACTGCCAACATATCCACGGATCTCATGGGTCGCTTCCCGACGATTCACTGATGACGTATAACTCGCACTTTATTAAATAATGAGAGAGATAAAATTAATCTGGGATTAATTACGGAGATATTTTATCTGGGATAAAATATTAATTAAAGAGAGAGAACAATTAATTTGGAATTAATCGATGAATTAATATATTCGATATATTAAACGAATTGGATTTCGACGCAGAATTAAATTTAGAATTTAATTCGGGCAAACGAGTTAATTTAGAATTAATTCGTTAGCGACGTGAATAGTGATTTTGCTAGGCATAATTATTTAATTACTTCGCAACGGAAAATTCGTTAATTTGGAATTAGCGAACCCGAGCCTGAGAGTTTTTGCGGGCGCACTCGCTTTGCGAATTTAAATGCGGCCCACAAGTCACATCGAGCGTCAAATCACTAGTCACATCAAGCGTCAAATCACTTGTCACTTTGAGTGATGTGATGTCTAGTCACTTTTGATGTGAATAGTGATGGAAGTAGTTGGTTGGCATTAATGCTTTGACTTTTGGAAAGTGGATTTGTGTATTAGATTTTTGAAATCTAAAAACCAGCACACTTAACACATTTGCATCTCTCTCTCACTCTCTCCTCTCTCACGCCCAAGGGGCATTTTCTTCTTCTTTTTCTGGTTTTACCGTGAGTTGAAGGAGAATGATAGGAAGTTTTGCGGCAAAATTTCCGGAGTGCTAGCACGCTTTAAGGGTCATCCTAAGGTGATAGGGAACTGTACCCGTGAGCATGGAATCACATCACAAAGCTTGGAGCTTGGAGGATCACCATGGCCGAATTTTGGAGCACAAAGATTGATGATTGTCGAGAGTTCAAAGGGCATAAAAAGCTTTGTTGTTCCTCGCATCGCAAAATCCATTCATTATAAGTGTTCCGCAACATCTTTGAGTGTTCGCACATGAGTTTCATTGCTTGAATCGATCCCGGGACTATAGTAGAAACCCAACAACTACATCCATTATCATGACTCTTATGGTAAAGTTACCTTCAGCAAGGTCTTTCCATGTATCAAGTAGTTTCACCATTTATCTTCCTAATATTTTTTTCTCTTATTTTCATATTTGAATTATTCCTCAACATTTGCCTCTACACTAGGCTTATGAGGATCCATCAACATGGACTCGTAAGAAGTGAGCTCATTTAGCAGTTTTATAAGAGTGAGTGCAAACCTGTTTACAACCTAGTTAGTCTTAAACTGCAGGAAACTCTTTGAAATAATTTTCATGATCATGGTCATCTGGCTACGCTCGTCAATACGAGCTCCATGAGTTTCACCCATATTGAGATAGGTCATCATCCTCAAGACGTGCTCTCAGACTGATGTCTCTTCCTTCATCCTTGCAGTCATCGCTGAGACCATAGCCTCATGACGTTGCCGCTCTGAAGGCTACCCGAACATGCTATGCAATGACTCTATTATCAAAAATGTTGTAGCCATTGGCTAATGCTTTGCAGCAAGAACCTCAGACATCCCTGCTAGCAAGTAGCAGCGGGCTTTCTCATTGGCCACAAACCATTTTTGGAAGGCATCGCACACGGTTTGGCTAGAATTTATAGCCGGCTTAGGAAGACATTCCTCCGTCAGAACAAACTTAAGGTCTTCACAGACCAAGATGGTATTCATGGTACTTTTTACTTTTACATAGTTTTCTCCCGTTAATTTATTGTTTGGGAAAATATAAATGATCAGAGAAACCATGACTGAATATAAACAAGCATGTATTTTAACATTCATTCATCGCATATTAAAATCATCATAAATATTTAGGCATAAAATTAAATATGATGCATGTACCATGTATAATGAATTAGAAACCTAAAAACAATTACTATGGCCAAGAAATCTGTCATCCCACAAATAATACCGTCATATGGTAGGTCAAGTATTTGCATGATAGATCGAGACAATCTCAATTGATTAATATATGCTAGAATAACTCTTATTCCTATATTAACCAACCACTGTTTGATTTGATCAAGAAATTTCTATTAACATTTAATCATTCCTTTATGAGTGTAATCGTTGTTTCGAAACCCTTAGACTTAACTAGTGAAGTGCCGTCGTAGGGTAGCTTAGTTCACCAGATACATCTAGAATTCATATCCTCTCGGAATCCAAACTTGATATTGACCCAAAATAGACACAATCCATAGGGGATGAAAACAAAGCCGCCTCGATGCGCCTTTTGAATCTCACATTTTCGGACTAACAACGGAGATCGCGGGATATATTGTCGTATATCCCTCTCCTACTCACTATTTTAAAATTAAAGGTTTCTACTTAAAACATCTAATATTTTAATTCACTAGTGCCTAAAAGATTATGCGCGGTTAAAACATAACTCAACTTTACACTAGTGTAATATTAGTTATATATCTAATTTTAACTCTTAAAATTTTATTCACTAATTCTTATTATTTTACTTAATTAAGCTAGTTTAGTTAAGTTTACTTTAGTGACCTAATTAATTTTAACACTTAAAATATTAGCTCACTAACAAGTTTAAAATTAAAAATTCAAATTAGAGACAAAAATTTTTTAATTAAACTATTTAATTAATATAAGCGTCTTATAAATTCCAATGGTATGTGGAATTGTGTCTCGAGTGCAGACCATACTACCATCCATTCAGAATCGGTTATGTAATTTACGTCCGGATTTCCATCCGATATACCAAATGAAATATAATGCACTTATAAAGCCCATATATATATATATATATATATATATATATATATATATATATATATATATATATAATAATATATATATATATATATATATATATATATATATATATATATATATATATATATATTAAATTCGAATTTCCAATTTTTAAACCATTTAAACAATTAATCCTATTATTTATTTTCATGCATATCATATTCCAACTTAACCCTTTTAATTTGATTTTATGACTAGAATATTTATGCATCTATTACAAGTTATGGCATGTGAAAATACAAGAGTATGCACCATAAGCTATATGACATGTTATTCAAATATTTCGAATTAAACATACATATAACATAAAAAATTAAAAAAAAAATTGCATTGACTAGACTCTTATTTTTCCTATACTAATTTAATTAGTATAAAATTTACCAAAATATCCCTTGGGCTTCAAATCTTACTCCATGGATTGGGAAAAACTCCTTATGAAGTAGTTGACGGAATCGACTCTCCAATTTATATAAAAATTGATTTAACTCAAAAATTACATTATAAACATTTTATAATATAAAACTTATGCAACATTATACCAACCCAACCAAAATTGTGGCTATGGTCTACCCAAACCCTCAATGGCTTGAATCTAATCTAACACATTCACGAATCATGTCATCATCTGTCTATCTAAGCATGATTTTTTTATTTATAATGCATAGGTTTGAAATCATGACTTGCACGAGAATAAAGACATGCATAAACCCTAAATCAAAATCATTCATGAGCTGTAACATGAATGTCGTGCTTAAATTGTAAATTGATAACATCATTTGGAAGCTATATACATGAGCTGAAAATGTGCATAACGTGAACTAAATCACAAAATACATAAGCTGAATTTATAAATTCGAAACGTACATATGTCATAAAAAAGAATCATAAATTAAAATTCATAACATAAATCATAAGCTTAAGTCTTACAAATTAATTCATAAACATTAAGCGCATATTTGAATCATTAACTTAGACTTATACTCAAACTGTAAATAGCAAAAAAAAAAAAAAAAAACATTAATGTAAATTGTAATTATAAACATATACATAAAACTTATATTTAAATCATATTCTTAAGCATATAGATCAAACATTATCGCATTGCATATACTTGAAACATAAACATATACTATTATAAAAGAAAAAAAATCCATCATGGTGATTAGATATAAAACATAAAATTTGCTTTCATAACTTGCCTATATACGTAGTAATAATTCACTATACTTGATTATCTATATGTGTTATTCATCTCTTATGAATCACAATGTACCCAACTACATTATCAATACACAGCATTACACGCACCGACACTTTCTTTTGTTTCAATTAAATTTTTCAACTAAACATTTTATCATTTCCAATGCCCAACTTGACACAATAAATTTTATCCCATCAATATCAATATTATATAAACAATATGAATTTATTTAGAGGGCTCACGACCACTATCATAACACATGGCAATCACACCACCTTCTAGGCACTAAACACATGCTTATAATGTAACAAAAAACATTATATAAACCTTAATATTTGTAGACGCTGATTTTCACTCTAGGTCTACAATCGAGATTTCGTATAGGGGCATTGGCGATCCTGCAAAACAAAGATGTAGGGTGAGCGTGGAGGGTCTGCCCACTGGTGTGGTGGGTGCCGTAGGCACTCCGACGCCCAAGTCAGTGATGATAATGACGTGCAAAAAGTCGTAGGAAGAGGAACTAGGTCAGATGTTACCTTAATCCCCGTAGACTGCCGTGAGGGCGGTAGGTAGGAGGTGTTGTGAGCTTGAGTGAGAGTGTTCTAAAGATATGAGTAGGAGAGCTAGAATTTGAATATCCCCTCCTCCTGGAGCCTCGTTTCATAACTATACATGCTCCGGTAATGTGTGCCTTTATTGCCATTTGATTGCTCGTCTGTTGGGTCATGGTAACAGTCGACTTCATGAGGAGCAATTACTGCATTTTGCCCGTTGTAGGCTGGAACGGATGGGTTATGAATGGTGTTTATGAGCCTGGGCGTTTCGTAGATTGGCGTATGGAAGGTCCTTCGGTTATGGGTTGGGCGATGGTGTTGGTGTTCACTGGATATGGTTTTTCTAAACATCTTTGGGCCCACTCAGACTTATGAGACCTGGCTCTTTGAGGTGCCAATCCGGGCCTGGATCCTTATGTTGGAGAGTCTGGGGTGCACTCATCATTGGGCCTGAAACAAAAGGTTGAAATTGCCCTTGGACCAAATTTGGCCCGTACAGTTTATCCCCTACTATCTAAGTCAATGAGTCCTTGACTTGGAGAGTACTTGACGCGTGTGTCGCCTGGGACGAGGCCATAGTATGTAGGTGTACTCGAGCGTTGATGCTGCCTATTGATTGAACCAAACGAATGTCAAGTTATGAACTTGATTCTACAAGAGTTATTGGGGAAGTACCCAGTCAACTGAACCAGATGATGGTCGGTATATTGAACTTGACTCTACCAGAGTCATTGGGGAAGTACCCAGTCGACCGAACCAGATGATGGTCGAGATAATGAATTTGATTCTACTAGAGCCATTGGGGAAGTACCCAATCGATTGAACCAGATGGAGGTCAGGATATAAATCATACGACATGTGTATTAATTCCATGTCTACAATTTGACTCAACATAAGTCCATGTGGGATGTCCCCGATCGACTAATCTAGATGAAGATTCAGGATATAATTCATACGACAAGTGTAAACCACGTCTACAACTTGACTCGACATGAGTCCATGGGGATGTCCCCGGTCGACTGGACTTGATGAGGCCAGGAAGATATAAGTCATACGACATGTGTAATCCATCTCTAAAAACTTGACTCGACATGAGTCCATAGGGGATGTCCCCGGTCGACTGGTCTTGATGAGGCCAGGAAGATATAAGTCATACGATATGTGTAATCCTTTGCTAAAACTTGACTCGACATGAGTCCATAGGGGATGTCCCCGATCGACTAGACTTGATGAGGCCGGGAAGATATTAGTCATACGACATGTGTAATCCATGTCTAAAAACTTGACTCGACATGAGTCCATGGGGGATGTCCCCGGTCGACTGGACTTGATGAGGCCAGGAAGATATTAGTCATAAGACATGTGTAATCCAACAAAACATCATATGTCGACTGCTAAATGTTTGTAATATATGCAGTAGGGCCCACGTAGTAGAGTCGACAATAGGCAATAGTGTTTCTATAAAGCATCGATAAAAACAAACAACAAAGAAACAAGCCCAAACGGCCCACAAAACCCAAAAGACCGGAATTGGCCCAACAACCTGAACGATTATGGAAACGAGAGAGACCACAAACAGCCCATGAACAAAATCTAGCCCAAAAAGAAAACAATACAAGGAAACGAGCCTAACCGACCGAGAGAAAGTCCTGAAAGGCCAACAAAAAATGGCCCAACCGCCAGCAAGACTGAGGAACCAAGAGAGCAAGAATCAGCCCACAAGCATGTACCAGCCCATAAGCAAATAATTGTCAGTTTAAAATCAGCCCAAAAGACGAAAACCACACAGCCCAAGCGACCTCAAAATCTCTAAGCTCAGGAAGACCACAAATCCTCGCAAAAAAAACACCATTGAGGTACAGATAAATCTCAAACCAAGACCGTAGAGCTCAGCCCAAAGTGAAACGAAACCCATTGCTGGCCATAATGCAATCAGCTCACATTTGGCCCACGTAGATCACGTCAAACAGGCAAGAATGCAGCCCAAATGCTTCATGACAATATGTAGTGTTTGTGGGCCTACGATGATAGCAGCCACATAACACACAATGCAGCCACATTGAAATTGCGGCAAGCCCAAGATGGCCCAATCTGAGATTAATCAAAACTTCAGTGAGCTGAAAACCAAATATCCCTAATCGGGTCCAGATACGCAAACCAGGCCACATTGCCTCAACCAGCACACGCATTGTAGCTCAAATAAGCCCACGTCCAGCGCGCCATTCAGTCCAATCCAGCCAAAAATTGATGCATACAGTAGCCTTGAGTCAGGCCACAATACCGACCCAGCCCAAAGCATCAAAATCGGCATATCCACCAACGCCACAATTGCTCCCACTCCAACAGGCCTAAGCGAGACCCTTCAGTGAGCAAAATCAGAATCCCACATCGGTTCAGAATGGCCATAATTGTTCCATCAGCACCAAAACAAATGATAATCGGTAAGGACATATAAAATAGGCACAAAACAGCCCAGTTGCAGCTCGACGAAGAAAGCAAGTACACGAAGCCAGCATCAGAGCCCATCCGCGAGAGACAAAAAAAGTTCATTTTAGCCCCACATGCACTACCCAGCTCACGAAGCTGCCCCCACAATCCATTTCATTTGCAAAAACCGCAGGAAGTGTCCCACACCGATTAAAGCAATAAGCAACTTTAATAGCAAGAAAAAAGCTTTGCCACATCACTTTGCAATTGTCGGCCCATCAAGCCCAAAAGACCAGCTCTATAGAAAACGCCCAAGCAACTAAAATCAGCTTGTCGAGACTTATAGAGACTGGAATCCCACATCGATTGATGCAAGATTTGCCATCAAATAGCAGAAACAAACCAAAACCTCCATGAGCAAATTACAAGTTATACACTTCATATCGCCTGAATTTAGGAGCAGTAGCCCAATGATAGAACCACAACCCCAAGCAATAGCAATCCGAGAGACCCGAGATTCCCAAGAATTCTTGGATCTCCCTACGTATGGATCCGATGAAGCCATTGATCACTCTTTCCCAGTCTACAAGACCTGACTCAAAACTGGAACATACACTGCTCCTTCAGCACAGCCTCACAGCTCCAAAAAACTAAAAAAAAAACACCAAACTGTATGCTCGGCTCAAACGTATATGGCAAGGACACCCGAACCGCTGAAGGAGCAAAATCAGAGGTAGAAATCCCAACAACAGGCGAAGTAATCATAGAAGCAAACTGATCACAGAGTCTTCCAGCAAACCTCAACAAGCCCAACCAGATATGAGCCTGACACAGAGTAACTAACCAGGAAAATAACTGCAGGTGAACCACCAGCAAAGCAAGGATACTCCACCAAGCCAGAGGCGAATCACATCAGAAGGAAACAAGATAGGGGCAGCAACCCAGGTGTAAGCTGAGACGTATAAAAATCCAAATAAGCCTTAAGGGCCACAGCAAACAAGAGAGAGTAGACTCCAGGAGGCCCGAGACAGCGAGCACCTTATTTTTTTTTTCTATTTTCGAATGTAACAATTGAAAATTTTTAATGTGCTCTTGTGGAAAATTGAACATAATGGGGATATGAAATTTGGCCTTTAATTTTCACGTGTAGAACAAAATAGAGCCTACCGACTGCTCGAGAAAATGCCACAAATGATTTTTAATGAAAATCTTGGAAACAAATCTGACTCTTCATCGAGTGGTGCTCGTGTGGATGGAATGCCACTGGAAATCGGGCTTGAAGCTCTCGCCTTGCCAACGAGCCGACAGTTGATGGCTGTTAGTATCCTGCTTTTGCTAGCCCATTTATTGATATAAAGTACAAGCCTGTAAAGCTCTTCCTAGCAGTAGCAATAGTGGTCGAAGCCATCTTATCTTTCCAATTGAGATCTAGCTGACTCGAGGAGTTTGAGCAAAACCAAACGAACCGTGACGTTTCCATGACCAAACCCAAACAATGAGAGTCTGCAATTTTGTTTTTCTAGGCGTCGGTAGAATGCCTCGTGTGTTTACTATAATTTGGCCCATCCTTGTCAATTGAAGTAATTGGGGGTGTCCTCTGTTGGTATGGCCTGAGCATCTAAGATCTTCTTATGATGTCTGGGGTCAAAAAGATTTTATATTCTTGTTATGCTTCTTTCTAAAACGACCAATGTGGGACTGGCCACTGGGTCCTGCCCACTGGCAATTACCATTTTTTGCTAAAAATTTGTTGAGGCCACACTCCCACATGCCAGTGCTTTTATCCATTTGGTGTGGCAGTTAGGGTGGCTAGGATATGCTTCGCCTGTGCTTATGGGGTCTATTTTTCCTCGGCTCATGGGCTTTCATTCGCGTATATGACTCAAAAATCTTGGGCCTGTTATACCTCAATTGTGATGCTTTCGCTTTGGGCTTAGACTGAGTGGTTGTTTGGTCTTGTTTTTGGATTGCCTTTTGTTCTCTCCGTTAGCTAGCGTCCCTATTTGTGGGGTTTGGGCTAGCTGAAGATGACACTCTTCTCATTATGTCTGGAAGAGATGCCAAGCCTTTCATGTAGTCTATCTGTCGTGTTGAATGGATCTTCAGTCAATAGCTAATCATTCCTTGATGTCGTGTTGATTGGAAACTTAGTCTCTTCCTTGTCGTGAAGACTGGAGTCTCAGACTCTAGCTGGGATTTCTTCATTGTCGTATGGAGAATAACCTCAGCCATCTACCTAGTACTTCTTCCTGGTAATGTTGACCGGGATGTCCACGCTAAGTTTTCATTCGGGTATTGTCGACTGGGACATCCTCCCTACGTCAAGTACATCGCTTCATCACATGAGGTGAAATGGTAGGAAGTATAGTTCCATCGGAGGGACGTGCCTTGTTCCTGATGTAGGTCAATGAGACTATGGTCGAATGGAGTCTATAATTGATGGCACTCAATTCATGTAATCTTTCATGGCAATCCTCTCATGTCGCTTGAAGAAGATGACACCGCTTTCATATGGTATGAAGAAGATTGAGATTCATCCATTTCGTCTGAAGAATATGAAAATCTTCATACGTAGTGAGAAGTTGATAATAATCCTTCTGTGTAGTCAGAATCTAACTTGGCTCGGCTTTTCCTTATTGGTAGCCTGACTCTAGGTAGATTGGAGAAAATTGCTCTTTTGAACTCTTGCATTTCCTATCGCATGGAGGAGGTGACTTATTGTGATTGGTCTGCTGGAGAGGTATGGCTCCTTCTTTGGTGATATAGTGGATGATCGTCTGATGGTGGATTTTTACTTGCTATATTATTGAATGCTCATAAGAGACCAGATCAGATGGTAGGATTATTGGGGTGACCCGTAGCCTCGGGCCTTTGGGAGGTTGAAGAAATGTGTTCCAAAGTTTGTGTTTATCTTTGGAGGATGGCTAATTTGGTGATCATAAGATATGAAGTTTGCTTGTTACGTGACGACATATAAGTATGGGTATTTGAAAAGATCACAGATGGAGAGATCTTTGCATGTTATGAATCGCTAGGGCCCCACGGTGGGCGCCAAACTGTAGACGCTGATTTTCGCACTAGGTCTACAATCGAGATTTCGTATAGGGGCACTGGCGATCCTGCAAAACAAAGATGTAGGGTGAGTGTGGAGGGTCTGCCCACCGGTGTTGTGGGTGTTGTAGGCACTCCGACGCCCAAGTCAGTGATGATAAAGAGGTGCAAAAAGTCGTAGGAAGAGGAACTAGGTCAGATGTTACCTTGATCCCCGTAGACTACCGTGAGGGCGATAGGTAGGAGGTGTTGTGAGCTTGAGTGAGAGTGTTCTAAAGATATGAGTAGGAGAGTGTAGACAACATAAATCGGTGACGCTGTTCTAGGCTCGTAGCCTAGTTGGGAGTACGGGATAGCCCGCGGGGGAACTAAACCGGAGAAATAACATAGAGTCACCACCCGATGTGAACCGGGAAAATGATTTAAGGCCGCACTCACCCCTCGCAAGGGAAGACCTCAAACCGTTGGGTTCGGAATTGTCCCTTACTTATGCCACTTGTAATGAAATGATTTGTGCAATAACTTAACTGAATCCATGCAACATATATATCCCAGAATAACCTAGATCTAGTTCGTATTCATGAAAGTAAATCATACGTCTAAGTTTTCATGTTTTGAAGGTAGGTTATAATAACGGCAAACATACGATATCACACAATGAGCATGTTGAATTATCAAATACAAAGAATAAATAACATCCTAAACATAAACGTAAATTAAATTCCTATTGCGAAAGAAAATAATTATAACATGCATAAAGAAACAACGTACTAATGGCTAAATCATGCTTAAGGAATAAATAACATACTAGCAACCTAATCATGCTCGAATACAAGGTTGGATGAAACAAAATACGTGTGTCTCTCAAGTGGTACGTGGCATTGTATCCTGAGTGCAAATCGCAATACAGTCCATTCGGATTTGGCTATGGAATTTACGTCCGGGTTTCCATCCGATATACCGCAAGAGAAAACATATATTCCGTTCATCCAGAAATCACATCATTCACCAATCCACAATACTCATGCGAAATAAAGTAACAAAATAAATAAAAAATAAAGGATAATAAATAAAAGGGGTGCCCTCAGGTCTAACTTCTTAAGTCATCTCTCGGAAGCGAGTTACACGGCCGTCGGAAGGGTTGATGCTCCGCAACTCCTCCGGTTCATTGGTTCAACGTTTTCCTTCACTGTTTGGGCTGCTGCTTTTTACCCTGTTTTATGGCTGTTTCTGGTCGCGGTATTGGCTGACTATTTTGTGGTAAAGTGGGACTGTTTTGGCTTACGGTTTGTGGGTTTTACAGGGCAGTTTTTGGTGCAGTTTTGCGGGTAAAATCTGGACTATTTTTGGTAGTTTTTTTAGGTGCAGTTTGCTGTAATTGCAAGGGCAGTTTGTGGGGTTATATGCGGTAATGGACTAGGCAGTTTGCGAGAATTAACTAGGCAGTTTCATGGGGTTTTCGTGGTAATTTCGGGGTTATTTTAGGGGTACAGGTTTGGTGGCGTGAAGGGCTAGTCAGGGAGTTTATTTTTGCGTGAAGGGCTGTGTGTGAGGGAGTATTTATGCGTGAGTTGAAGGCTGGTCAGAGGGCTTTTTGATGCGTTGATTTAGATGGGGTTTGAGAACGTGTAAGGAGGTGGCTTACGTGAGGGAATTGAAGTTTGATGGCATGAGGACGTGTGGATGCGTGAAGGCTATGGCGAGGCAGTAACGTGAGGCTTTTGTTGATGGGTTGAAGGGCAGTGAGTGGAGTTGGCGAGAGTTGGCTGTGAGTGAGCTAGGTTATTTTCCTTGTCTTTCGTGAGGATGAACTATGTTTATTTTGTGTTTTTGTAAGAATGAGTTAGGGTCCAAGGGTTTGGCTTGTGTTTTCTTTTATAGGAGAGGGTTGGGGTAATCCTTGTATAGGTAGGGAAAGAATATTGTAATTATGGGGGGAATATTTAATTTGTGTATCATATGTATATGATATCTTTAATTAGGGAGGTAATTTGTTTTAGTTAGGAAGATGATTATTGGGATTTGATTTGATTTCATTTAGTTTAAGATATCTTTAATTATGGAGGTAATTGGTTTTGGGCTAGGGATGTGTTTTGGTTTTGGGTTAGGGATCTGTTATAAAAAAGAGGTCCAACAAGCAAACCAGAAGCTAAACAAGCGAATTAAATCCAATAAGATGTCAATTTCTGACTCTTCCCTTTCGACGTCCGTTTCCCGCGACTTCCACAATTTAAAGAGGTAGTGTCTCCATGTGAGACTCATCATCGGGACTTACATGCAAAAATGCAGTGCCTACAGTCGCCCCCACTTTGATGGGACTTGTGCAGTTTGTGACAATGACAATCCTATCAAAGTTTATGCAATGCATTTTTACTTACCTGGCTCGCCAGGTGCCGCTTGACTTGTATGTTGCTTCGAACAGAGTTGATCTGGTGGTGAGGTGCTGCGACCCCAAGGTTCATTCCTGAACCATTACTTTGAGGTGGTCCATTCCTGAACCGTTACTGAGTTAAGATAAGGGTCTTATTCCCGATTTGAGTTGAGTTGTGGGTCATATTCCCGATTTGAGTTGTGTTGCGGTTCTTGTTCCCAAGTTGAGTTGTGTGTCTTGTTCCCTGAATTGTGGGTCTTGTTCCCGATTCGTGTTGAAGGTCTTGTTCCCTGAATTTGGGTCTTGTTCCCGTGGGTCTTGTTCCCGATTTGAGTTGAGGGTCTTATTCCCTGAATTGTAGGTCTTGTTCCTGAGCTGTACTGAATGTGGGATTTGTTCCTTGAATTGTGGGTCTTGTTCCCGTTGGTCTTGTTCCTGATTTGTGTTGAGGGTCTTATTCCCTGAATTATGGGTCTTGTTCCCGTGGGTCTTGTTCCCGATTGTGTTGTGGGTCTTATTTCCTGAATTGTGGGTTTTGTTCCTGATTTGAGTTGAGGGTCTTGTTCCCTGAATTATGGGTCTTGTTCCCATGGGTCTTGTTCCCAAATTGAGTTGCAAGTATTGTTCTCGATTGTGGATCTTGCTCCCAAATTGAATTGCGGGTCTTGTTCCCTATTGTGGGTCTTGTTCTCAAATTGAATTGCGGGTCTTGTTCCCTTTTGTGGGTCTTGTTCCTAAATTGAATTGCGGGTCTTGTTCCCGATTGAATTGCGGGTCTTGTTCCCAATTTGAGTTGAATGTGGGCTTTATTCCCGAACTGTGTGGAGAGTGGGCTTTGTTCCCGAGCTGTGTTAAGAGTGGGCTTTGTTCCCTGGGCTTTATTCCCGAACTCTGTTGATTGTGGGCTTTGTTCCTGAGCTGTACTAAATGTGGGCTTTGTTCCTTGGGCTTTGTTCCCGAATTGAGCTGACTGTGGGTTTTGTTCCTGAACTTGTGTTGACTGTGGGCTTTATTCCCGAACTGAATTGGTTGTGGGCTTTTTTCCTGAACTTTTGATTGTGGGCTTTATTCCCTAGGCTTTGTTCCGGAACTTGTGTGTGACTGTGGGCTTTATTCCCGAACTGAATTGGTTGTGGGCTTTGTTCCCAAACTGTTGATGATGTGTGTTGCCATTCCCGGCTTGCTCGTATTTTCCATTTTTTCCCTTTCTTTAAAACCTGTGAACAAAAACAAAACAATGTGTGTATGTGACGTGTATGCATGTATGCATGGATGTATTTCCTATTTCGTTGGGTTAGGTCTCCTGCCAGTTCTCTCGATGCCCTTCGCCTATAACTGTCTTTGGTCGCCCCCTGGGTCTACTTACAGTTTCCTCCTGCTGGTTCTGTTCTGGTGATTGTTCAGTCATTTTCTATCTCACGGCTCAAGTTCTCGGTACATCCCTTATTCTTGGGGTGGTAGACTGGTCACCCCCAGTTCTTGGCTTAGTTTTCTATTCTTCGCTTCTTGCACTAGGTCAAAGTAGATCGTGTATTGATCACAAAACTAATGATGATGCTGATATGGGCCTCAGCCTTGGGACTCATCCCAAACTGATACTGGTGCCGATGTGGGCCTCGACCCTGGGACGCATCCCCAAAACCGATGCTGATGTTGATGTGTCTCCATACCAGGAGTGCTGATGATGTGTATCTTCATACCCAGAGTGCTGATGATGTGTGTCTCCATACCCGGAGTGCTGATGATGTGTGCCTCCATACCCGGAGTGCTGATGATGTGTGCCTCCATACCCAGAGTGCTGATGATGTGTGTCTCCATACCCGGAGTGCTGATGATGTGTGTCTCCATACCCGGAGTTCTGATGATGTGTCTCACCATACCCGGAGTGCTGATGATGTGTCTCTTCATACCCAGAGTGCTGATGATGTGTGTCTCCATACCCGAAGTGCTGATGATGTGTGTCTCCATACCCGGAGTGCTGATGTGGGCCTCGCCCCCAAACTGATATTGATGTGGGCCTCGCCCTCAAACTAATGCTGATTTGGGCCTCGACCCTGGGACTCATCCCCAAGCTGATACTGATGTGGGCCTCGACCCTGGGACTCATCCCCAAAACTGATGCTGATGTGGGCCTCGCCCCCAGACTGATACTGATGCGGGCCTCGCCCCCAGACATATATTTATGTGGGCATCGCCCTCAAACTGATACTGATGTGGGCCTCACCCCAAACTGATGCGGATGTGGGCCTCGACCCTGGGACTCATCCCCAAGCTGATACTGATGTGGGCCTCGACCCTGGGATTCATCCCCAAAACTGATGCTGATGCTGATGTGGTGGTTCATTCCAACATATTGTATTGCCCCTCACGAGATAATCCTGATAGCTAAACATATTTTCATCCTCAACGGATGCTTCGCGTCGAAACCGGAGAACCTTCAAAGTACTTAATACACTTAGATCCGCTCGTCTGAATAAGTGATCTGAACTAGACTCCTAGTGTGTGTGTGCCAAGGCTCTTTCGTAGCTTAATCCTTAAGTAAGCCAACTCGATGATTTGGTCTCGGAGAATTAGATCGGTGGGTCTAACCAACCTAGATATCTTGATCACACTCTGTGATTACTTCGTCATACTCAACATGATATGGTCTTCTTCTTTTTTCTCTTGTCTCTTTCTTTTCATTTTGAACTTTTTTTTTTCATTTTTTCTTTTTTCTTTCTTTTTCTTTCTTTGACACACATACCCTTTAAGGTAGCATTTCTCCTCATGGTGGTCCTAATACTCGCCCATGGGTAGCTTCACGCTTATCGATTATAGGTGGTCTATATTTCTTTTCTTTTCATTGTAGAGACTTTTTCTTTGTTCCTAACCATATCATATATCGTGGCATAAGTAAACCAGGATGGATATCTAGGCAAACGGTCATTCACTGATCCACCATCTCTTCAACTAGTCATCTCACCGACTACTCAGGCTTCTACTGCTGAGATCCCGTAATCAAGTGCTCGTGAGTCTAGCCGAGATCGATCCATTCAGAATATCATATGAGGGTTCATCTCGCACTTATCGTTTCTAAGGTTTCATCCTAAAGCAAACATTTCATCATTGGACTTATGCCTAACTATTAAGGACTTAAAAACAAACAAATTTTTTTCTTTTTTTTCCTCTTTTTTTCTTTTTTTCTTTTTTTTTGAGGCCCCCCAATGGTCTTTTTATCCTTGCCGTAAAATTTTCTGTTTCTTGGTTTCCTTTTTCTCCGACATCCAGGTTTGTTAAACTCTTCTTGATGAGTCTTCTTTTATCCCTAACCCAACGGATATCTATGATGGCTTTTAAGACACAAGGGTTAACATGATGCGTGTATGTATGAGATGCATGAAATGAGTGTGATGCATGGAATGTATAAGTCGGACCATTATCATTTTAAAGCATTCAATCATACTATTGTGTGAGGTGCAAACTTGTCCCAGTTGAAAAGGCCCAACAGTTACACTTTTGCGATAACATGGCTAAACAACTTCAAATGATAAAAGGCCTAAACACGAAATGGCCCATGGGCATTTTAGAAGCTTTTGGCCCAATTGCCATAAAGCACAGACTCGTCCCAGTTTAAATGGCCCAACCAGCCCATACCTTATGACAAAAGGTCCAACTGGATCCAAATGACGATGGTCTTAAACACAAACATAAATGAGTAGTTTCTATTGGTCCTACAACTACGGTTCATATATGGGCTTATAGGGGTATAGACAAAGGCTCTCGTCGACGAAGGATTGCCCACAACTAGGTCTCCCCACTCAAGGGTCCGAGCGACCAAGTGAGCGCACCTTTTTATACACTAAGGTACGTGCCAACAAGTTATGGTGCTTGACTGACTGTCAAATGGATTTCCCGTTGTAGATTCCCCAAAGGGAGGGTGGAGTGAACTCTCTTAAATACCCAAGCCTCTGAGGCTCTCATCGCCTTGGTGACAGGAATAAACGACAAGTCCTCCAAATTAGTCTGTCACAGTGAGCTGTGGGTAATGATTATCTAGGTGCCTTCACAGCTTTTCCTTATAGAAAGGTAGTGAATGAGGGAAGACACCAAACCATTACCTAGCTTTAATAATTCCTTTGATTAAACCCTTTCAACCTACGATAGACACGGTTCACTAAAGCATAAATCATAATCATTACAAGACATTATTTCGGGGCCGATTCTCTATCTCCAGTGGAGTCGCCAGACTATAGAGAACATAAATTGGTGACGCTGTTCTAGGCTCGCGGCCTAGTTGGGAGTACGGGATAGCCCGCGGGGGAACTAAACCGGAGAAATAACATGGAGTCGCCACCCGGTGTGAACAGGGAAAATGATATAAGGCCGCATTCACCCCTCGCAAGGGAAGACCTCAAACCGTTGGGTTCGGAATGGTCTCTTACTTATGCCACTTGTAATGAAATGATTTGTGCAATAACTTAACAAATCCATGCAACATATATATCAGAATAAACTAGATCTAGTTCGCATTCATGAAAGTAAATCCTACGTCAAAGTTTGTATGCTTTGAAGGTAAGTTATCATAAAGACAAACATACGATATCACACAATGAGAATGTTGAATTATCAAATACAAAGAATAAATAACATCCTAAACATAAACGTAAATTAAATTCCTATTGCGAAAGAAATTAACTATAACATGCATAAAGAAACAACGTACTAATGGCTAAATCATGCTTAAGGAATAAATAACATACTAGCAACCTAATCATGCGCGAATACAAGGTTGGATAAAACGAAATATGTGTGTCTTTCAAGTGGTACGTGGCATTGTATCCCGAGTGCAAACCGCAATACCGTCCATTCGGATTCGGCTACAGAATTTACGTCTGAGTTTCCATCCGATATACCGCAAGAGAGAACACATATTCCGTTCATCCGGAAATCACATCATGCATGTAGGCATTGCATTTTTGCATACCAGCCCAATGATGAGCCTCGTATGGAGGCATACTTTTTAGTTGCGGAAGTTGCGGAAAGCGGTCGTCGGAAGGGAAGGGTCAAGAGTCGACATTTTTATTGGATTTGGTTTACTTGTTCAAGCTTCGGGTTCGCTCGTTCGGTCTCAATTTTAAATTTATCCTCGACCCGGTTCAGAAAAATACCCACACCTCACGCCCAAATTACCATACAATCAAACACCTATCCTCCATTCCAAACCCCACTTGAAAACCAAAAAAACCCATACCCCCACTCAAGCATCTCATCCCAAAACTTACCAAACAACAAAAGCCAAAACCCTCCATGCATACACGTGAATGCCCCACGCCCATTCCCTGCCAACTTTCACACAAAACCAAAACCAAAATAATGCCACCTATCTTCTCAAACACAACCATTCCTTCACATGTATGATTCACAAAACCCATTCCTTCACTACAAGAAAAAAGGCCTTTACTGACACTAAGGTTAGTGACACTAGGCTAAAAGTGTCAGAAACGACGTGTAAATGTGTCTATTTCCGTGTTTTTCACTTAAATATCAATAATTACTGACACTATGGTATCAGTGATTTTAGTGTCAGTAATTACTATTACCATAGTATCAGTAAGAAATAAAAAAAAAAAAAACGCGTAGTCGTCTGGAGTCGAACCAACCTCACGGAAGTGACGTTTTTCGCATATATTACTGACACTATAGTATCAGTAAATTTAGTGTCAGTAATTAATGATACCTTAGTATCAGTAAAAAAAAATTAAAAAAAAAATTATTTCCTTAAAATCAAACCCTATCTCCACTATCCGCTTCTCAAAACTCTCCCCCCATTCTCTCAAAACACCTCATCTCCACCTCCCCAACTCCATAACAACAATCACTTCCCCACACTACAAGAAAAATGATTTTTTGTGGCGAAAATTTAGTGGCGAAATTTATTTCGCCACTAAAAGTTTACACTTAGTGGCGAAATCCTATTTCACCACTAAAAGTTCACTTTTAGTGGCGAAATCCAATTTCGCCACTAAAATTTTACATTTAGTGACGAAAAATATTTCACCACTAAAAATAGACATATAGTGGCGAATTTATTATTTTTAGTGGGGAAATTTTTTCCCCTCTAATAGATTAAATAAATAGGCGCCTTCTCCCCATTCATTTCCGCGGCTTTTTCATTTTTCTTCGTTTACAGACTTGGCCGCCTTCTCCAAAATTATTTGTGTGAACCTAAACATTAACAAACCCTAATCCTCCATTTTTTTTCTTTATCAAAACAAAATCCTAACCTATTTCAACTCTTCCCTCAACGAAACCCTAAGGTTTAAGGTTTCTCTCTGCCTCTGACTCATCTCTATCGCTCAGTCTCTCTCAAAGACTCAAACTCTCTACCTCAGACTCGTCTCTCTCACTCTCGCTCTACTTGCTCTCTCACACTCTCACGAATCACGTTGAAACGCCCAGGTTCGAATTTCTCTAATTTACTCATTTTATTTTGTTTTTTTTTTTTTTTTTTTGGGTCGTTAAATTTAAGTGGGTTTCACTTGTTAGGGCTTTGATTTAAATGGGTGATTGTTGTTTATTCTGATTTGCTCGTGGGTTTTTGTTAATGTTGGTTTTGATTTGGTTTGCAGATTTTACCTTTGTGGATTTTAGTTGAAATGGAGTGGGGGGTAAAAATTGGCTCAGGACTTCAATTCTTCCCTAAGACTTCGCCCAAGCTAATTCAGGTTAATTCTCCTTGATTGTTCTCAAATTTTTCTGCTTCGTTAAATATACCATATATTCTCTATTGAATTGCAACATTAGAGGCCTGATATTGATTCAAAGTTCTATAGTTTTTCCCTTTGCGTATTGACTGTATGTATCTTTTAAAAATTTTGTCCGAACAGGGTGATTGGAATGGGCTGGTACCCCGATTACAGTAAATGAAACCATTTTGCATTTTGCTTTGTGTTAGACTACAAATTTAAATAACTTTTTTCATGCTAATAAATTTTCATGCTATATTCCACATACTGTTTCTTACCTTTTTTTTGCTGTGAATCAGGGTACCTCTTGGAGAAAGTTATTTAGTAAATAATCAATGTATAATAGAGATAGAAGTTCTCTCATAAAATATTTGACAATGTTTTAGCACCAAATCCATGAGGAATGATGGAGGCTTTGAGGTTATTAAGAAAGCAACTGAGAAGCTTCGACTAAAACACAAGGAACACATTGCTGCTTATGGTGAAGGCAATGAACGGCGTCTCACAAGGAACAAATTGCTTGATTTGGTTTGCAGATTTTGCCTGTGTAGATTTTGGTTGAAAGAGAGTGGGTCCATCAAGTGAAGAAAGTGAGATTCGCAATCCTCCAGGCCAGCTTATTTTTGAATACTTGGAGCATGATCCTCCATTTAGTCGTGAACCTTTAGCTGACAAGGCAAGTTCATTATTTTTTTTAGTGAACCAAGATTGTGGCTCTTATGAGGGAGATTGGTGCTTCTGCTCTTGTTGTTGGTCTCCATGATCACAACTTTCTTTACAAGTGAGTTTTTTTTTTTTTTGTATTCATTTTAATCAAAATTGGAGGTAAGCCTTTTGGTTTGAGGGTGTTCGCTATAGTTGAATATGTATATTAAGTTATGCAAACATTTATGTTAGTTAAGTGGAAATATATGAATATAAGCCATTTGTTGGATTACTGTAGGCTGTTGATGTTATTAGCCATGAAAGTAAGTCAAGCTTTGATGGTGTAAGTGTGCATGATGCATGGATGGTATTAGTTGTAAGTCAAGCTTTGATTGTATGAGTTGTTTGCTTACTTAGAAAGATCATATTGTAAGAATGCTAGAACATGATGAGATGATAACATATGCATGTATTACACGGTTAGTGATAGTGGATTAAATGTTTGGCATGAGTATTATTTTAGTATGACCGATTTGATGATATTTCAAGATAATGAAAGAGAGAAAGTTATAATAAATACCCGTGTATGAGTTTGATGAAATGAGTTTAGATGCAGCTTTTTGGTTTTGATTGATGAGTGTAAAACCTTACAATAAAAAATATCATATGGTATATTAAAATTTAGGATTTATTTTATTTTATTACATTTTTTAAAAAACAGTATTTTTAGTGGGGAAAACAATTTCGCCACTAAAGGTACTAATTTTCGCCACTAAAAATGATCTTCAGTGGCGAAAAAATGGACTTTTAGTGGCGAAATTTTTGCCACTGAAAGTAACCTTCAGTGGCGAAAAAAATACACTTTTAGTGGCGAAAAATATTTCGCCCCTAAAAGTATACTTTTAGTGGCGAATTAAATTTTCGCCACTTATACCTTTTGTGTCGCACTTTTAGTGGCGAAATTATATTTCGCCACTAATAGTTTTAGTGGCGAAAATATTTGGTTTATTTATGAAGATATCGATTTTTTTTTGGAAGTCCATCTAATTCTTAACATTTGGTTTATAATTTCAGATTTTATGCCAGATATCATATTGTTGGGGGATTGTTGCAGGCTTCTCAACAAGTATCATGAATTTTGGTGGGGGCATGACATTTTGGTGGGACTTTAAGAGTAGTTTTTGAAATATATATATGTTAATTAAAGATTGTCTATGGAGTTTTTGTATTCATCATGTGATACTGTGAATGATTAATACGATTAATCTATTTATTGCGAATTTTATATAAATGTAATTTTTTAGTTTTTTATTTCATTGAGTTGGTATATATATATATATATATTTATGATTAATTTAATTACAAAACATAAGAAATATAATTGTGAAATAATACGATTTTTAAATTTAAAAGATATTGACGGATATTGATACTATAGTAACAATAATTACTGACACTAAAAATCAAATATATGCGATATACTGATACTGCAGTAACAAAATTTACTGACACTATAGTATCACTAAATACTGATGTTATAGTGTCAATAATTACTGACACTAAAATAGTGTGAGAGATTACTGATACCATAGTGTCAATAATTTTCTGATACTACAGTATTAACGTTTACTGACACTAGAAACTAGTGTCAGTGATTTCTGGCTGCGGCAACACTGACACATTTAATTAGTGTCAGTAAAACCCTTTACTGACACTAATTTAGTATCAGTAAAAGCTTTTTTTCTTGTAGTGGCTTCCTAAACTAAACAAGCACTAAACTACAAAGGTCAAACACAAACTAGTAACAAAAGCCATGCAACACCCAAAGACCACCCATGCTTCACGTGAACCAAACACAAACAAGCACTGAACTAAGCCATGCCACCACCCATACCACTCTTGCTCAAAAAACATTCATCACCAACCTCACTGACCTGACCAGAAAAAAAACCTTTCACAGCTCACTCCCATTTGGTTCACGACACAGTCACTTGCAGACCCTAGATACCTCACGCCATTAACTTCAACACACCCACATCACTGCCAGCCCTTAACGCCATTGCCCTCATTCTCGGCAGCTACAGACCTGCACTGATTCACGTGAATAACCACCAACTCCACTCCACGCCAGTAACGCTCAAGAGAACCCTAAGCCTCACTCGACAGCCTCCCATTTCACCACACACCCTAGCCATCTGCAAGCCTTCACGCCCAGCTCAAGCCACCCTTCCTTCAACACAAACATTGCTCATGCCAGCCCTACTCACGACGTACCTTCAGCCCACTAGCGACCAAAATAACACCTAGACGCAACAAATCAAAAGGACAGATCTCTTCCATTGCCATAAAAAAGGGTTATGCACATATATCCTCTCTCTCACCACTTCACGACATCATCATTTCAACACAAGCAGCCCTCCTCGGTTCCTAGCCATTTAGCAGCCCCTTATCCCTCTAAAACACAAACAAAACTCACAGCCCCTTAAACATGTCCCCTACCTCTCAATTACCGAATGAACACCTCAAGTAGCAGCCCCATTCAAGCCCTCCTTCATCATATTGAACACACACACAGCTCACCACGTAAAAACCACTCACGCCTATTATTCAACTGCTCACTACCTCCTTCATCAAGCTCAACCGTGAACCACAGCAAAACACACTTCAACCCATGCAAACGATAAACCCTAATACTCCCCTCAAAAGCCACACAACTCAGCTCTCCCTCTCGGCTTCACCATGCACGTAACTGCCCTCTCATACTCACGTTAACTGCCCCTTCTCAGCTCACTGCCTTCACGCCCACTGAACAAAACCCACAAACCCTAGCAATTAACGCCATAACCTTCGCAAGCCACTGCCTCCAAAGCATCGTCCAGCAAGCCCCTAACATGCAAGCCAAAACTGCAGTACCGAGAACCCTAGCCACTGTCTTCAACGTGCACGCCAACTGACCTTCACCACGCCATAAGCATGCACCCATTGCCGAGCCGAGAGACCTCCATGAACCGTATCATCCACTGCCGAGCCCTATCTCTTTAACGTACAGCACCCCTCACTGCCACAAGCTTCATGCTCACGTCCCTGCCAAGCCAAATAACAAAGAACCCAGTCACTAATAACAGCCCTTGCACTCCCCTTATCAGCCGAGAGAACAGGCCACAAAACCCTCACTGCCAGAGCAAACAGAAGCCACAAAACCAGCCCCACACGCACCAAACTGTCGTGAAACCATCCCTCTCACTGCCTCCAAGCCACGTGAAAACAGTAGCCAAAACTGAGAACAAAACGGTCCAAAGATAGCCTGAAAACTCGAGTTAAAACAGTGAGTAAAACAAAGAAAACGGCGAGCGAAAATCGCGAGTAAAAACGGACAAAACAGCGGAAACAGTGGACCAGTGAAAACAGAGAAAACAGTGAATCTGTGAAAACAGTGGAAACAGCGAACCTGTGAAAACAGCAAAAACAGCGGACCAGTGAAAACAGTCGAAACGATATCCCTTCCGGCACCGTGGAACGCACTCCCGGAAAGCGACTAAAAAGGTAAGACCTGAGGGCACCCTTTTATCTTATTTCCGTTATTTATTTTCTAAGCATGATGTAGTCATTTAAGTTTATTATTGCTTTATGCATGATTAGGATGTTTAATATGTTATAGTTTTATGCATGACTAGTTGGTTGTGCTTGAGCATGATTTAATTGTTTAGTATGATATTTATTTTCCTATGCATGATTAGGTTGTTTAGTATGATGTTTAATGCATGATTAGTTGGTTGTTTCTAAGCATGATGTAATTGTTTAGTATGATATTTATTTTCCTATGCATGATTAGGTTGTTTAGCATGATGATGTTTTATGCATGGTTAATAGGCTGTTCTTAAGCATGTTGTGTAGACTTGGTTAATATTTCACAAATCCATTCATTACAAACGACATAAGTAAGGGACCATTCTGAACCCAACGGTTTGAGGTCTTCCCTTGCGAGGGGTGAGTGCGGCCTTAAATCATTTTCCCGGTTCACACGGGTGGCGACTCCATTTTATTTTCCCCGGTTTAGTCCCCCGCGGGCTACTCCGTCTCCCGACCGGCCGCGAGCCCGGAACAGCGTCGTCCAGTTTCTGTTGTCTACAATGCACCAATCCACAATACTCATGCGAAATAAAGTAACAAAATAAATAAAAAAAATAAAGGATAATAAATAAAAGGGGTGCCCTCAGGTCTAACCTCTTAAGTCGTCTCTCGGAAGCGCGTTACACGGCCGTCGGAAGGGTTGATGCTCTGCAACTCCTCCGGTTCACTGGTTCAACATTTTACTTCGCTGTTTCATTGTTTGGGCTGCTGCTTTTTACTCTGTTTTATGGCTGTTTCTGGTCGCGGTATTGGCTCACTGTAGGCACTGCATTTTTGAATGTGAGTCCCTATGATGAGTCTCATCTGGAGACACTACCTTTTTAGTTAAGGATATTGCGGGAAACGGTCGTCGGAAGGGAATCGGTGTTTCATTAGATTTTTATTCACTTGTTTTGCTCCAAGCTCGGTCGTTGGACCTCCATTTTAAAGCACCTTTAGCCTAAAAAACCCAGAACCATTTAACCTTGGCCCAAACCCACTCACCAAACCAACACAACACATAGCCCACCAAGAGAGGCCCATACGCCCATAGCCCCTAAAATACAAACAAATTAAATCCAATATTAATTAAATTAAATATTAACTAAATAAAATATTAATTATTGATATACCAAATTAAATTAGACATAAAATATAGTCATACCTAATTAAGATAAATCACAAATATTATATACCTAACTTAACAAATTGCATGCCTAATTAAAATCAATCATAACAAATTAAATATATTGTATTCCTAATCTAAACCAATCAAATATTCAACCTTCCTAATTCACCAAAATTTGCCCCCCCCCCCCCCTCAATCCATTGATTTCCTTATCCAACACCAAATCAAATCCTCTCTTTAATGCCAAAATCTCTTTCTTGTGAGACAAGGAGAAGCCCTAGCCCTTGTCTATATAAACAACCCAAAACCAAAGCCTTCATCCTCCCCAATCTCTCTCTGGCTGGCAGATTCACACAAAAAACACATACATAAACCCTAGCCGTAGACCACCTCAGCCAACCCGTTACTGCCCACTCAATTAGCTTCAAATCATCACACTTTTAGCTCTTTAAACGCAAGCAACTAGCCTTCACGCCAACCCTTCATCCACTCAGCGCACTACCCTTTCGCCACATAACCTCGCACCACAAGCCATCAGCGCACACCACACCCATCATCAACGCACATAGCACACTGCCCTCACTGCCTAAAGAGCCCACAAACACGTCACAATCTGCGAACCCTCACTGCCTCATGCACCAACCCCTCCACAATCTCCACAGCGCATCAACGACCCTCAAACACTTAAGCTATTAAATCCAACCCTCAACAATGCCACACAGTAACGACCAAACTCATAGCTTCAACACTTCACTCACTGCCTAAAAAGTCCAGAAACCAGCCCCCTTTACACCTAAAATAGTCCATTGAAATGTCAAAACAGTGACCTGAACAGTGAGCAGAAAATAGCAGCAAAACGGAGGCCAAACAGCAAGCAAAACAGCAAAATAGTGAGCTAAGACGCTAAACCATGAACCGGAGAAGTTGAGGAGCTTTACCCTTCCGATCTTCGTGAAACGCAAGTCCGAAAGTCGGCAAAAAAGGTTAGACCTGAGGGTATTTTCACATTCGTTTTCTGTTTTTATTTTTATTATTTATTGAGTTTTGTTCGCATGATTATTATGATAAAATACATGTTGTGGCCGTTGAGTAGATAAATATACATGTATTATGAATATGATTTGTGTGTGGGTATTGGATGAATGGAAAGTGTGTCGCCTCTTGTGGTATATAGGATGGAAACCCAGACGTAAATTCCGTAGCCGATTACGAATTGACGATAGTGCGGTCTGTACTTGGGAAAAAACTCCACGTACCACTCGAGTAAACGGCACCAATTTTGTTATTTTGAGTTGTTTAATTATTCCGTCATTTAAATTTCTGCATGTTATTTATTCATGTAATGATGAGAAAAACGCATGGGCTTAGTAAGTGCAATGAAAGGTCTCCTAATTGAAGAGGTTAAGATCATTTACCACGATGCTTCGCCGCGCCGGATATCTTTGTATTTACTTTTGTTTCATATATATGCATTGCATTAATTACGCATGGGCTTAGTAAGTGCGATGAAAGGTCCTCTAATTGAATAGGTTAAAATCCTTTACCACGATGCTTCGCCGCGCCGGATATCTCTGTATTCACTTTTGTTTTATATATATGCATTTTGTTAATTGCGCATGGGCTTAGTAAGTGCGATGAACGGTCCTCTAATTGAAGAGATTAAAATCCTTTGCCACGATGCTTTGACGCGCCGAATAAGGTGTATTCAATTGAATGTGAGATGTGTTCAATCGGATACGCGAAGCCCGATATCATTTTCTTTACTTTATATATGCATTGTATTATGTGTGCATGGGCTTAATAAGTGGGATTAAATGTCCTCTATATCGAGGGGTTAAAAGCCTTTACCATGATGTTTTTGCCGCGCTTTTGCCATGTCTTTATCTTTTAGCACATCATTGCTCTATTCACGTATGTATTATGAAATCCCATATAGTCATCTTTATCTTTGTACGCATCATAATGAAAAGCACATTTATTCCATTGGTTGCATTATTTCCTTAGTCTTCTTAACATGTTATGATATAGCATTTGAGTATTATTTCTTGTGGTATATCGGATAGAAACCCAGACATAAATTCTGTAGCCGATTCTGAATGGACGGTAGTGTGGTCTGTACTTGGGATACAATTCCACGTACAACTTGGAAAAGTGCTCACATGTGTGTTTGTGTCCATATTAGTTATCTTATTTTGCACCACGTCATAGCATGCTTACTTTAATGCCTAATTGCATCCTTAATTGTCTTTTTGCATTATGTACTTAGTTGACTCTTTTATTTACGCATGGACATGTAAGGCTTTTATTTATGTATGCTTCCGCAGGTATAAGTATGAATTTCTATGAATTCACATGTTCGCCATTATTTGATTCGCTTTTATGTGTGCTTGCGTGGTTAGTGTGTGCTTGTGTTTCCATGAATACAATATGCCAATGAATTTGTATGTTCGTCGCTACTTTTGACTTACTTTCAAGTATGCAATCTTAGATGTAAGATATATGCAAATTTAGGTGTAAGTTTTATTTTTGCGCACATATGAAACTTAGAAGCATGATACTCTTGGAAATAAGTGTTACTTAAGCTTGATTAAATTATTACACAAATCTTTTCATAACAAGTGACATAAGTAAGGGACCATTCCGAACCCAAACGGTTTGAGGTCTACCCTTGCGAGGGGTGAGTGCGGCCTTAAATCTCATTTTCCCCGGTTCACAACGGGTGGCGACTCCATTATTCTCTCCGATTTAGTCCCTCATGGCTACTCCGTACTCCCGACTAGGCCGCGAGCCTATAGAACAGCATGCGTCGCTCAGATCCTGTGTTCCCACAGTCTGGCGACTCCACTGGGGATAGAGAATCGGCCCCGAAATATTGTCTTGTAATGTTTGGATTTATGTTATAATTGACCGTGTCTATAGTGGATAAAATGGGGGTTTAATTCAAGGCATTTTGAGGCTAGGTAATGGTTTGGTGTCTTCCTTCATTCACTACCTTTCTAGAAGGAAAAGTTGTGAAGGCACCTATATAGCCATCTACCCGTAGCCTATTGTGATGGACTAATTTGGAGGACTCGTTGTTTATTCCTGTCACCAAGCGATAAAGCCTAAGAGGCTAGGGTACTTAAGAGAGCCTCGCTCCACCCTCCCTCTGGGGAATCTACAACGGGAATCCATTTGACAGTCAGTCACACGCCATAGCTCATTGGCACGTACCTTAGTGTATAAAAAAAGGGTGCGCTCACTTGGTCGCTCGAACCCCTTGATTGGGGAGACCTAGTTGTGGGCCATCCTTCACCGATGAGAGCCTTTGTCTACACTCTTGCGAACCCACCTATAGACCCGGGGTTGTATGGGTAAAGTAACAATTATTTCCTTGAGTATGTGCTTGTGGACCATCCTCATTTGGATGCAGTTGGACTATTGTCAGAAATGCGAACTTGCTGGGCCATTTAAATTGGGGCGAGTTCGTACCTTATGACCATTAGGCCCAAAGCTTCTGAAATGTTGATGGGCCATTCTGTAGAAATCATTGTTTTATGTTTGCATTATCTTTCTTTTATGCTTGTGTTTGGGAACATGGTCGTTTGGATCCATTCGGACCTTTTGTCATGAGGTATGGGCTTGTTGGGCCATTTAAACTGGGACAAGAACATATCTTTTGATGATTGGGCCAAAAGTTTCTAAAACGTCAATGGGCCATTATATGTTTGTGTTTAGGAACATTATCATTTGGATACGGTTGGACTTCTTGCCATGAGATGTGAACTTGTTGGGCCATTTAAACTGGGACGAGTTCACTCCTATGACAGTTAGCCCAAAAGCTTCTAAAATGATGATGGGCCGATTTGTGTGAAAATTTTAATGAGTTGATATATTTCTTGTATCGCATGCATCTGATGCATCACATGCACCTCATGCATACATGCACCATGTAGACCCCATTTTGTCTTGAAAGCCATCATAGATACCTTGGTTGGGAGGGAAGAGGGCAGACTTGTCAAAAGACCGAGCAGCCACCAAGAGTACTGGCAGAAGACCTAACCCAACGGAATAGAAAATTCATTCATGCATGCATGCATATACGTAACATATTTGCATCCTTTTTGTGTTTGTTCTGTTTTGTAATAGCAGGTTTTAAATGAGAAAAAGAGAAAGCGTCAAATGCAAGCCAACCAGAAGCAGCAACAGTATAATGTCAGTAGTTTTCAGGAATGAATCACAGGGGCGAGGCCCATATCAGCAGTATCAGTCTGGGGGTGAGGCCCACATCAGTATCAGTTTGGGGCGAGGCCCATATCATTATCAGTCTGGGGGCGAGGCCCACATCAGTATCAGTTTGGGGCGAGGCCCATATTAGTATCAGTCTAGGGGCCAAGGCCCATATCAGTATCAGTTGGGGGTGAGGCCCACATCAGTTTCAACTGGGGGCGAGGCCAATATCAGTATCAGTTGGGGCGAGGCCCACATCAGTATCAGCTGGGGGCGAGGCCCATATCAGTATCAGTTGGCGGCGAGGCCCACATCAGTATCAGTTTGGGGCGAGGCCCATATCAGTATCAGTCTGGGGGCGAGGCCCATATCAGTATCAGTTGGGGCGAGGCCCACATCAGTATCAGCTGGGGGCGAGGCCCACATCAATATCAGCTGGGGGGCGAGGCCCATATCAGTATCAGTTTAGGGCGAGGCCCATATTAGTATCGGTCTGGGGACGAGGCCCATGTCAGTATCAGTTTGAGGATGAGTCCCAGGGCCGAGGCCCACATCAGTATCAGTTTAGGGATGAGTCCCAAGGCCGAGGCCTACATCAGTAACAGTTTTGGGATGAGTCCCAAGGCCGAGGCCCATATCAGTATCGGTCTGGGGCGAGGCCCATGTCAGCATCAGTTTGGGGATGAGTCCCAGGGCCGAGGCCCACATCAGTATCAGTTTGGGGATGAGTCCCAAGGCCGAGGCCTACATCAGTAACAGTTTGAGGATGAGTCCCAAGGCCGAGGCCCACATCAGTATCGGTTTGGGGATGAGTCCCGAAGGTCGAGGCCCACATCCGCATCGGTTTGGGGGCGATGCCCATATCAGTATCAGTTTAGGGTCGAGGCCCACATCAGTGTCAATTTAGGGGCGAGGCCCACATCGGTATCGGTTTGGGGGCGAGGCCCACATGAGCATCATGCATCCATACATACATGCATACATATCACATAAATATAATTTTTGTTTTGTGTTCGCAGGATTGTAGCAGTAAAGATCGTCTCATCAAGCAACAGATGCCAAAAATGGCGTTCCAAAATGGAGCACACACAGCAAATGACGAAAATGGCGTTCCAAAATAGAGTACAAGCAGCAGATGCCGAAAATGGCGTTCCAAAATGGAGCACACACAACAGATGCCGAAAATGGCGTTCCAAAATGGAGCACACGCAACAGATGCCGAAAATTGCGTTCCCAAATGGAGCACACACAGCAAATGCCAAAAATGGCGTTCCAAATGGAGCACACACAGCAAATGCCGAAAATGGCGTTCCAAAATGGAGCACCACACAGCAAATGACGAAAATGGCGTTCCAAAATAGAGTACAAGCAGCAGATGCCGAAAATGGCGTTCCAAAATGGAGCACACACAACAGATGCCGAAAATGGCGTTCCAAAATGGAGCACACGCAACAGATGCCGAAAATTGCGTTCCAAAATGGAGCACACACAGCAAATGCCAAAAATGGCGTTCCAAAATGGAGCACACACAGCAAATGCCGAAAATGGCGTTCCAAAATGGAGCACACACAGCAGATGCCAAAAATGGAGCTCCAAAATGGAGCACACACAACAGATGCCGAAAATGGCGCTCCAAAAATGGGGCACATACATCAGATGCCAAAAATGGCTCTCCAATAATGGAGTACAGTTCTAAAATGGACCACCAGATCAACTCAGTTCGAAGCAACAGGCAAGTCAGGTGGCAGCTGGCGAGCCAGGTAAGTGAAAATGCATTGCATAACTTTGATAGGATTGTCACTATTACACATTACACAAGTCCCATCAAAGTGGGGGCGACTGTAGGCACTGCATTTTTGAATGTGAGTCCCTATGATGAGTCTCATCTGGAGACACTACCTTTTTAGTTAAGGATATTGCGGGAAACGGTCATCAGAAGGGAATCGGTGTTTCATTAGATTTTTATTCACTTGTTTAGCTCCAAGCTCACTCGTTGGACCTCCGTTTTAAAGCACCTTTAGCCTAAAAAACCCAGAACCATTTAACCTTGGCCCCAACCCACTCACCAAACCAACACAACACATAGCCCACCAAGAGAGGCCCACACGCCCATAGCCCTAAAATACACACAAATTAAATCCAATATTAATTAAATTAAATATTAACTAAATAAAATATTAATTAATTGATATACCAAATTAAATTAGACATAAAATATAGTCATACCTAATTAAGATAAATCACAAATATTATATACCTAACTTAACAAATTGCATGTCTAATTAAAATCAATCATAACAAATTAAATATATTGTATTCCTAATCTAAACCAATCAAATATTCAATCTTCCTAATTCACCAAAATTTGTCCCCCCTCAATCCATTGATTTCCTTATCCAACACCAAATCAAATCCTCTCTTTAATGCCAAAATCCCTTTCTTGTGAGACAAGGAGAAGCCCTAGCCCTTGTCTATATAAACAACCCAAAACCAAAGCCTTCCTCCTCCCCAATCTCTCTCTGGCTGGCAGATTCACACAAAAAACACATACATAAACCCTAGCCATAGACCACCTCAACCAACCCGTTACTGCCCACTCAATTAGCTTCAAATCATCACACTTCTACCCCTTTAAACGCAAGCAACTAGCCTTCACGCCAGCCCTTCATCCACTCAGCGCACTACCCTTTCGCCACATAACCTCGCACCACAAGCCATCAGCGCACACCACGCCCATCATCAACGCACGTAGAACATTGCCCTCACTGCCTAAAGAGCCTAGAAACACGTCACAATCTGCGAACCCTCATTGCCTTATGCACCAAGCCCTTCACAATCTCCACAGCGCATCAACGACCCTCAAACACTTAAGCTATTAAATCCAACCCTCAACAACGCCACACAGTAAAGACCAAACTCATAGCTTCAACACATCACTCACTGCCTAAACAGTCCAGAAACCAGCCCCCTTTGCACCCAAAATAGTCCATTGAAACGTCAAAACAGTGACCTGAACAGTGAGTAGAAAATACAGAGAAAACAGCAGCAAAACGGAGGCCAAACAGCAAGCAAAACAGCAAAACAGTGAGCTAAGACGCTAAACCAGTGAACCGGAGAAGTTGAGGAGCTTTACCCTTCCGATCTCCATGAAACGCAAGTCCGAAAGTCGGCAAAAAAGGTTAGACCTGAGGGTATTTTCCACATTCGTTTTCTGTTTTATTTTTATTATTTATTGAGTTTTGTTCGCATGATTATTATGATAAAATGCATGTTGTGGCCCCTGAGTAGATAAATATACATGTATTATGAATATGATATGTGTTGTGGGTATTGGATGAATGGAAAGTGTGTCGCCTCTTGTGGTATATAGGATGGAAATCCATACGTAAATTACGTAGCCGATTCCGAATGGACGGTAATGCGGTCTGTACTTGGGAAACAACTCCACTTACCACTCAAGTAAATGGCACCAATTTTGTTATTTTGAGTTGTTTAATTATTCCGTCATTTAAATTTCTGCATGTTATTTATTCATGTAATGATGAGAAAAGCGCATGGGCTTAGTAAGTGCGATGAAAGGTCCCCTAATTGAAGAGGTTAAAATCTTTTACCACGATGCTTCGCCGCGCCGGATATCTTTGTATTTACTTTTGTTTCATATATATATGCATTGCATTAATTGCGCATGGGCTTAGTAAGTGCGATGAAAGGTCCTCTAATTGAAGAGGTTAAAATCATTTACCACGATGCTTCGCCGCGCCGGATATCTCTGTATTCACTTTTGTTTTATATATATGCATTTTGTTAATTGCGCATGGGCTTAGTATGTGTGATGAAAGGTCCTCTAATTGAAGAGGTTAAAATCCTTTGCCACGATGCTTTGTCGTACCGAATAAGGTGTATTCGATTGAATGTGAGATGTGTTCAATCGGATACGCGAAGCCCGATATCATTTTCTTTACTTTATATATGCATTGTATTATGTGCGCATGGGCTTAATAAGTGGGATTAAAGGTCCTCTATGTCGAGGGGTTAAAATCCTTTACCACGATGTTTTGCCGCGCTTCTTGCCATGTCATTTATCTTTTAGCACATCATTGCTCTATTCACGCATGTATTATGAAATCCCATATAGTCATCTTTATCTTTGTACGCATCATAATGAAAAGCACATTTATTCTATTGGTTGCATCATTTACCTTAGTCTTGGCTTAACATGTTATGATAGCATTTGAGTATTATTTCTTTTGGTATATCGGATGGAAACCCAGACATAAATTCCGTAGCCGATTCCGAATGGACGGTAGTGCGGTCTGTACTTGGGATACAATTCCACGTACCACTTGGAAAAATGCTCACATGTGTATTTGTATCAATATTAGTTATCTTATTTTGCACCACGTCATAGTATGCTTACTTTAATGCCTAATTGCATCCTTAATTGTCTTTTTGCATTATGTACTTAGTTGACTCTTTTATTTACGCATGGACATGTAATGGCTATTTGTTTATGCTTCCGCACGTATAAGTATGATATGTCTATGAAATCACATGTTCGCCATTATTTGATTCGCTTTTATGTGTGCTTGCACGGTTAGTGTGTGCTTGTGTTTCCATAAATACAATATGCCAATGAAGTTGTATGTTCGTTGCTATTTTGACTTACTTTCAAGTATGCAATCTTAGATGTAAGATATATGCAAATTTAGGTGTAAGTTTTATTTTTGCGCATATGAACTTAGAAGCATGATACTCTTGGAAATAAGTTGTTACTTAAGCTTGATTAAATTATTACACAATCCTTTCATTACAAATGACATAAGTAAGGGACCATTCTGAACCAACGGTTTGAGGTCTTCCCTAGCGAGGGGTGAGTGCGGCCTTAAATCTCATTTTCCCAGTTCACACCGGGGCGACTCCATTATTCTCCGGTTTAGTCCCCCGTGGCTACTCCGTACTCTCGACTAGGCCGCGAGCCTAGAACAGCATGCGTCGCCCAGATCCTGGGTTCCTACACTCACTATTTTACGGTAAAGTGGGATTGTTTTGGCTTACGGTTTGCGGGTTTTACGGGGTAGTTTTTGGTGTAGTTTTGTGGGTAAATCTGGACTGTTTTTGGTAGTTTTTTTAGGTGCAGTTTGCGGTAATTGCAAGGCAGTTTGCGGGGTATATACGGTAATGGACTGGGCAGTTTGCGGGAATTAGCTAGCCACTTTCAGGGGGTTTTCGCGGCAGTTTCGGGGTTGTTATATATGGGTGCAGGTTTGGTGGCGTGAAGGGCTAGTCAGTGAGTTGATTTTTCCGTGAAGGGCTGTGTGTGAGGGAGTATTATGCGTGAGTTGAAGGCTGGTCAGAGGGCTTATTGATGCGTTGATTTAGAGGGGGTTTGAGGACGTGTAAGGAGGTGGCTTACGTGAGGGAATTGAAGGCTGATGGCGTGAGGACGTGTGGATGCGTGAAGGCTATGGCGAGGCAGTAACGTGAGGCTTTTGTTGATGGGTTGAAGGGCAGTGAGTGGATTTGGCGAGATTTGGCTGTGAGTGAGCTAGGTTATTTTCCTTGTCTTTCGTGAGGATGAACTAGGTTTATTTTGTGTTTTCGTAAGAATGAGTTAGGGTCCAAGGGTTTGGCTTGTGTTTTCTTTTATAGGAGAGGGTTGGGGTAATCCTTGTATAGGTGGGGAAGAATATTGTAATTATGGGGAGAATATTTAATTTGTGTATCATAAGGAAATGATATCTTTAATTAGGGAGGTAATTTGTTTTAATTAGGAAGATGATTATTGGGATTTGATTTCATTTCATTTAGTTTAGGCATGTGATTTAATTTAATTAGGAATGTGATTTATGAGATTTGATTTTTTTTATTTAATTTAGAAATGAGATTTGTTTTGATTTAATTGGATTTGATTTAATTTAATTTTTGACATGTGTTTTAAATGTTTTAATTATTATTGGATGTGATTTAACGGGCTTGGGATAGGTGGGCGTGTGGCTTTGGTTTTGGGCTAGGGATGTGTTTTTGGTTTTGGGTTAGGGATCTGTTTTAAAACAGAGGTCCAACAAGCAAACCCGAAGCTAAACAAGCGAATTAAATCCAATAAGATGTCAATTCCTGACTCTTCCCCTCCGACGTCCGTTTCCCGCGACTTCCACAATTTAAAGAGGTAGTGTCTCCATGTGAGACTCATCATCGGGAACTTACATGCAAAAATGTAGTGTCTACAGAGAGCTAGAAGTTGAATATCCCCTCCTCATGGAGCCTCGTTTCATATCTATATATGCTCCGGTAACGTGTACATTTATTGCCCTTTGATTGCTCGTCTGTTGGGTCATGGTAACGGTCGACTTCATGAGGGAATTACTGCATTTTGCCCGTTGTAGGCTGGAACGGATGGGTTATGAATGGTGTTTATGAGCCTGGGCGTTTCGTAGATTTGCGTATGGAAGGTCCTTCGGTTATGGGTTGGGTGATGGTGTTGGTGTTCACTGGATATGGTTTTTCTAAACACCTTTGGGCCCACTCAGACTTTATGAGACCTGGCTCTTTGAGGTGGCAATCCGGGCCTGAATCCTTATGTTGGGGAGTCTGGGGTGCACTCATCATTGGGCCCGAAGCAAAAAGTCGAAATTGCCCTTGGACCAAATTTGGCCCGTACAATATCCATATAAGTGTTTTCTTGAATTCAGCTACATACATATATTAAGCAGTTTCCGTAGTTTCACCAACAATAAAATTCACAACACACATGCACATATAACTCATCTTCATGCTTGACTCACTCAACATATTTATCATCACTATTAGTAACATAATCAACTCCAACTTGCCATCCATTCTCTCGGCCACATCCACAAATACGCGCTCATGCATTTCACATGTCCATACACATTCATAAGAACTAATTAATTTTATTCCACATCATTATTATCATCAAGCAATAATAAGCTTTATTTCCTAACCCATCAAACACACGGCCAAGAGGCCCATGTTCATTTTGAGCAAATCAATTAATCCATGCATATTCCATAATTAAACATCATATACTCTACTTATAACGTCACCAAGCTTTTAACTTCCATGCTTTTATCTCTACCCCATTCGGCCATGGCTAAATAAATTCATTCTCAACTTAATCAATCAAGTTTGGCAAATAATGCATAATAATATTTTACATGCAATAAATTCAAACCACAAAATCAAAGAAAAAAAAAGAAAAACATTTCCTCATGCTTCTTCATTCGGCCAAGAGAAACCTAAATTTTCAACAAATTATTTGTTCCAATCATGCTCAATCATCATCGAAAGCATCTACCTTTACTTAATAGAGCTTAATACAAGCAAACGAATCCATGAAAGTTTAACATTCTCAGAAATTCGAAATTATGGGGGGAGAACAAGTCAAATTTTTGAAATTGAGAAGAATAGAGATAGATAGGATTCTACTTATATGAACTAGAATAAGAGGGCTTCAATTCTTGCTTCCCTTCTTGGCATGTGATGAAGAAAAAAGAGATTGCTACTCTTGTTTCTAAGAAGAATAAGGAAATCGTGTGTTTGGGTTGAGAGGAAAGAGAATGAATGAATAGTAACCTTTATAAAGCAAGGGAGTGGATTTTTTTATAATAAAATAATATTAAATATCTCACTCATGTATAAAATTCTAGAGTGATCACGAAATGTACTGTTCACCAAGTAAAAATATGTATTTTTAACCTTATATGTTCAAATTTTGAGAAAATATTCAACATGAAAGTTGTAAATCATTGTCTAAGCTTTCTGAATGTATGGAGATCACTGAAAACAGACATCGGTAGCTCAAGTTAAGGCTAAAATATTAAAAAATTTCTATAACACAGAAAAATCTAACTTTACCGTGAAACTGAAAAATGTTACTCTGTGACCCGGAATAATTTATACGAATAATGTATATGCTAATAATGGATAATTAAGCACTAGAATATGTCTCGTAAATAAATAAAGAAATATGTGATTACGTCCTGACACCCATGGTGTTACATTCTCCCCCCTTATATAGGATTCATGACATGTCACATGCAGTGAATTCATTTGTCACATGTAATGATATCATAATTACTGTAACATCCCTAATCCAGGGAGGTTATCGGCAAGTAACAGATTTCACTGTCACCTAAGCCACTGTCTGTTACTAAAGAAAGACTCATTTCATGTCCTAATAACTAATCATCATATCAATATACATACACACATAATTCATGGAATCGACTTAATGCATGGACGATATGAAAATTATACATAATCTGGTTAATGTTTTACAGACATATTAGCAATCAAGCAACTGTCATACACCAAAAAGAAACTATATTCTATGTGAATGTCGGCCTGACATGATGGACCAACACAACTAGTGACTGGATGTAATACCCCGTTAATTCCGACATAAATTCCGATGACTATTACGTTATAAGTGACGTAATATGCGATATAAATTATAAATGAGTGTCAATATTCTAGTGGAATTATTTTTCTGACATCCGACAAATCATTTTCAGTTCCGTTACACAATTATTTTCTATCATGCATCAGACAGCTTTTGGTATTTTGGCCATAACGTTGGCTACCAATGTGTGATTTTGATGATCTTGATATGGTCAGAAAGTTAGACAAATATCTACAACGTTAATGTTGAACACTTTTCCAATTCATAACAAACACAAGCTAAAAATACATGGTTCTCACGGTTACTATTACCTACGAATTTAGTCACATTTTTAGCATGTGCTCTTCAATTAAATAATATTTTAATAATCTAAAATTTCAACCCTTCTCTGTAAAGGCAGCAAATATTCATATTTCCCATCATTTTTATTACAAATTTTGATTCTTCTAGCCTCTTCTCCACACAAGTTAACGTTTTTTCGTCTCTCCCAAGGTAAGTAAAGATTGATTCATACTCACATTCAAGCTATGTAAGTCCCCAACTCCATTTCTTTATGTTTTTCTTTTGAAATCCCTAGCATTGCATCCCCCCTTAGCTTTGAAAATCTAAATAATTTGAACTAGCTACATTTCTTTGTGAGAGATTTAGCTCAATTAAGCAATGGGTAATTTATTTTTATAGTATATAAGCATGGATGAGATTTATTTTGCCTTAATACACAACTTTGGCCAAGGGTACCTGCTGGCCGGATGTAGACATGGGTTGTAATACCACACCAGAGGTAGAATGGTATCGGCAGGAGATAGGATTAACCTATCTCAATAAGCCTTCAAAATTTTTTTAAAAAAAAACGGACATGTCCTAAAATTAGACAACCTGGATCAAAGTTCATCATCAAACAAACCCAAACATAACATCAAACACATTACAGGACCTCAAACCACTCATAACACATCCAAATCAAAGTAAACACTCATGGCTATGTGCCCACAATATCACATCTCATATAATATAACCAAATATTACAAACTTTACTATTACATTTACCCTATATGACTAACAATCCCAACATTCTAAAGCACAAAAGAATAATCCATGGTGACATTGCAAAATAATATTTGTCATCCATGCATCATCTCCGTCAAAAGTAGAGTCTGTGGCAAAAAGAAGGAAAACCTGTAATCATGAGCAAACTGAGGGGGTGAGTCTAATAGACTCAGTGAGTAGATACCAAAAGAAAGCAAATCATAAGAAAAACTAAAACATGTTTATAAATCTATTTTCATGCATGCATCATCAAAAACATATTAAGCGCTCAACGCCCAAGTCGCGCGCGAAGACTAAGCGAAGAACGAACAATCTTTTGTCGATAAGGTAGCGGGTCAATCCATTTCTGATGGACAAGACCCTATACAAACACCCCGGCGGAAACATATGATGAGTCATTGAAACATAAAAAAAATGCAACAAACGTCAGGACGGAAACATAACATCAATCGAGCATCTCAGCAGAAACATATCGTGAAAATATTTAACAAGCGCTGAGACAGAAACATTTAATCACAATGCATATTCATCGAGCATCTCAGCAGAAACATATCGTGAAAATATTTAACAAGCGCTGAGACAGAAACATTAATCACAATGCATATTCATTAACAATTCAAACTCAATTCAAATCATAACTTCAAACATTAAAACCTGTGAAACTTAAACAAGAAAGCATAAAGCAAGGCATCTACTCACAGTGACCAGTTGCAAATTTACTGAGAGGTGGGCGATTGTTCGAGCTGTCGATATAATTAGACGAAAAATATGTAAGAGTTTTGACTAGATTTTCTTAAAATAAAAGAAAGCAACGCGAATTAGAGTAATTCAATCATGCTATCTACCATTTCAACTCTT
>SKCR01045407.1:0-47701 GCA_019454045.1 Zanthoxylum bungeanum | reverse complement strand
TTCTCTAAATCAACTAAGCCTTGGATTTTGCACAACAAGCTTAATGATTCTAGTTATGCGTGACCCATTGACTTTGAAAGCTTCGTAATTGATGTCGATGGACAAGAAGTGATCTTGACTTTGGCCAACAAATCATAACTTGTATAAGACATGTGATATGGAATAAAGCCTTTATGATTCAAACACATCCGCGATGGACAAAGGTCTTGACTTTGGCCAACAAACCAGTGCCAATCTTAGATCTTGAGAGAGAATCTTTCAATGGAAGGAAATCGCTTAATATTTGTTGAGGGTTTTTAATTGGCAACCAAATAATTATCTTTGATTAGGTCTCATCATACACCCTTAAACATGCATTCTAAAAGCATATTAAGGCGCGATAAATAAATTAATAATGATATGCGGATGGATATCTCACAAATTGTTCCTAGAACAAATCTCTCTCTTTCCTCTCTCCCGCTAGCATTATTCTTACTTCTACCCGATTACATAACACTTCTAAAGAAACCTCATTTACATTGAGGGGAATATGTGAGAAGAGAAATACAATGAGAAAATAGGTAATAGGCTGGACACGCAGGTCCAATTTAATAAATTCTAAATTTATTACAACAATTTCCAAAATTGCCCTCACCCTTCTAATATCCATCTGATATGCATTATTCATACATACATCCAAGTATTCACACATAGCATGTTATCAATCAATCTAATCCAATTAATTAATCTTTGATTAATGACCATCCAATGTTCAAACAACGATTTGATTTGCGCGAGTCCAACTCGTTTAAGAATAAATACTCAAAGTACGTATTCTTGAACTATATCGAACTATAATTTTAAATCCAATTTAAATTATATTCAATACTAATTCATATTTAATTCCAAATTAAATAATTACACTTTTAAAAGTGCCTTTTAGACTTGGATTCCAAATCCAATCTTTATGGGTCTCAAATGCCCAATTAGTATCCGATATTATTCAATTAAAGTCCAATGGGATTTCAATTAATTCATTAGGCATGGGCTTTGGCAATTATGAATCACCATATGCCAAAAATCAATTTAAGCCCATTAGGCCCAATTAAATTATTTAAAGGCCCAATTGTCATATTTGGACTTTATGGAAATAGTTTTAGGCCCAATTGGATCCAACCAATTGTCCTAAACCAAACTTGGCCCAACCAAGCCCATTAAGCCCAAATACAACAAATTAAATTAACTCATTATTCCAAATCACAAATTAATTCAATTCAAGTGTAATTAACACAATTAATTAACTAATCTAATGTTTCCAAAATATTTAATTAATCCAATTAATTATGCTCTTTAATTCCAATTCATGTCCAACATAAATTGAAGCAAAACAATTCATTATAATATGCTTCATGCTCATGGTTTTTACAAGAAATAATTATGTAATTTGATTCCAATCCAATTAAATCAACATCCAATATACATTTCATGCTAACAACACATCCAATATGTCAAATTTCAAAAATTCCCATGAGCTTATATAGGGTATATATTCGACCAACCTATAGGATTTAGGAATTTTTGATCTAATCAATATTTCACAAATCCAACAATGCACAAATCCAATTCAACATCATATAAGCTCAACCAAATCACCAATTTGAAGAAATTATGTTCTAAACATAAAAACCCCAATAAAGTCCATGAACCCTAGAATTCCAAATCAAGCTTAGGATGGCTCTAGATACCATTATTAGTCTCCAAGACATGTCCCAAGATCACTGAGCATGATAGAAGTGCGAATAATCAAAGAGAGTTACGTAAAAACTTACTTTGATCGGATGGGTTTCAAGATTTTTTATGCATTTCCATGGAAGCTCCAAGCTTTGAATGAAGTTCTAAACCCTTGGGTGAGTTTCCCTATCACCTTGATTCACTCCATAAGTGCTAGCTTGAACAAAATTGAGAGAAAATTTTCTCCTCCAAGGAGCTAAACTTTCGGCCATGGTAGAGAGAGTGGGAGAGATGAAGTTTTGTTTTTTGCTTTTCAAAAAAACAATTACCAAAACCATTTTCCAAAAAAGTGTATATACTTTTCAAAAAAGTAAAGTCAAAAGTGTATTGTGTAAGATTCAATAAATGCTTTCAACTACCACCATCAAGATCAATCTTGTGTAGACATTTGATGTAAGTTTGTGGGCCCCACTTTAAATTCAAAATTCAAATGGGATTACTCAACACACTTCGGGCTCGGTTTCGTTTAATCCAATTAAACGAATTTTTCGTCGCAACTTAATTAAATCCAATTTAATTAAATAATAATGCCTAGAAAAATTATTACGGAAGTCGCTCACGAATTAATTCAATCGCTCGCTTGAATTAAAATAAAATTTTAATTTCGCATTGAAATCTATTTTCAATTAATATATCAAATATATTATTTTAGCCCAATTAAATAAATTAAATAGTAAAATCTAATTTAACTATCAAATTTACGTTACCGATTAATTCCAAATTAATCGAGTTCTCTCTTCTCGACGAATTTAATCCTAGATAAATTCTCGACGCAATTAATCTCAGATTAATTCTCTCTTTTGATAATTAATTCCTAGATTAATTATTGTCGTAATTAATCCCAGATTAATTTTCTCTTTTGATAATAATTCCTAGATTAATTATTTGTTCGAGTCAAATCTCAACGGTGAATCTTCGGGAAGTGACCCAAGAGATTCCTGGATATGTTGGCAGTAAATATGGTTATCAGACTATCCGAATACGTGTGTACCTGGTACCACGTCCTTACGATTTACAAGACATGGTTGGCTTCTAGCAAAGCACCGTGCCTACCCAATTCTCCAGAAATATTTTGTAAACGAATATGTAATCTTTGTCAGGTGTAGTATACGTAGTATTGTGTATTACGATCCAGTACCGGATGTCACATGTTAGGCCTGGGCTGGAATTGTGTCTGCCCCGTACGAAGCATATATCGGATCTCTGGTAACTAGTCTCTATAATCGGATAAACATGACCTAGTCATATTATCCCGATAGCTGCAGCATACAAGAGTACCAGTTCCTTATCCTACGTGATCATCATCTCCATATGACTGAAGTGATATTTCCATCTTGACATCACACCCAATACACTACGATTCTTAATATACCCAGAAGAGGCGTACTCAGAAACTGTTAAAGCCCCGGACGACCAAAACCAAAATATATTGATTGTCGCAAGTATTAGCGATGCAAGTCTCAGTTAAGACCAAATACACCTAGCCTGATTCGGACTTCCATAGACACATAGTCATACTACCAATGGAATTCCGAGGGGTCTATCCAGAGCGAAGTTGTTTCCATACCATTGGTAAACACAACCTCCTATTACACTTGCATGAGTATCCAATACCCAAATATATGAGAACTATGTTTTTATGCTCGCATAACACGCACAAGTGCAATACTAGTCTATTCCGCATTATCGATGTCCAATCTCGATAATACTATGACTAGGGATATTTTAATGATTAAACCTTAGTGGATTAATATTGCCTCATATCTTATTAATCCGGAACTAATCATATGGACTTTTATCATTTATATATCCCAGTAATCCAATTACAAATGATAAAAGAGCAATTTCATTTGTCACATAGTTAATTTGTACAACAACACCATGTTATGTACAAATAGTGATGCTATGGGTCATAATTGTCCAACAGTAGCATCGTCGACTCAAGAATTAGGTTAAAGATCTTAAGCGAGAGAGCTAGTCACTTGGGTCTTTAGTTACTTGATCGTCATATGAGATAGAAAATTTGAATAACAGTAATTTATTAGGATGGTTTTGTCGTTGAGTCTTGAGTGTTACAATAATGAAAAATTCTAAGAAAAAAATCTAAGAATATTCTAAGTAAAAGTAGTAGTCTCTCGATCCCTTAGTCAGAGAGTGGCCACTTATCGAGTGGCCAATTTTTGACCACTAGTCGGTTAAGTCTTCATGTAGAACCGCTTGAGGTGCAGTGCGTTCCAACTATTTTGAATGGGCTTTCCAGATTCCATTCTCAACTTGTATGCTTTTTGCCCAACAACCATTAAAATGACGTATAAGCCTTCCCATATGGGTCCGAGCCTCCCCTCTCCAATTTCTTTGGTGTTCTGAAAGACTCTCTGCATGACCCATTCTCTTTCTTTGAAAGTTTGACACCTCGCATTCTTGTTAAAGTGCTTAGCCATCCTCTGTTGATGGACAACAAGTCGTATCAAGACATGTTCCCTTAACTTTTCAATGGTGTCAAGGCTATGACTCATAAGATGTATGTTGGGTTCCTCTTCGAGCCACTGGTAGCATGGGGATGGGATGCTTCTTTCGGCTAGAATGACTGTTTTGGCTTAAAATGCCAGTTAGAAGGGTGTATCGCCAGTAGATGAGCAAACCATCATTCAGTAAAACTATAACACTCCTAGAAGCTCGTCCACCGATGCTTCTTTAGCTTTCTCTAGTTATTTCCTCAGTGTGCTAATAATGGTCTTGTTTAAAGACTCGGTTTTACCATTAGGTTTTGGGAAGCGTGAAGTCGAGAATTTAAGTTTGATCCTCCAATTTCTGCAGAAGTCTTGAAAGCGATGGCTGGTGAATTATGAGCCATTATCAGTCACTATCTCTCTTAGTAGCCCAAATCGACATATGATATTTTTCCAAACGAAGGTTTGGACTTCACAGACTCGGATTTTGGCGAAGGCCTCTACTTCAATCCACTTAGAATAGTAGTATGTGAATGCAAGCATATAGACTCTCTGACCCGATGTTGTTGGAAGTTTGTGTATGATGTCCATACTTTATTTCATGAATGGCCAAGAGGACAAAATGAGATTTAGTCTTTCCAGTGGCAATTACGAGACTGGGGTCAACCTCTGATATTTATCGCTTCTACAGGCAAAGTCTACCACGTTGACTCGCATGGTAGGCCAATAATACCCTGTTGTGTGGGATCGGCATGCCAAATTTCTTCCCCCGGAGTGGTTCCCACATTCTCCTTCATGGAACTCAGTCATCACATATTGGGCTTCCTCAAGAGTGACACACTTGAGGTAGGGCCCATAATATGATCTCTTCAAGAGCTGATCATCACACAAGGTGAACCTCGCAGCTTGACTTTATATTTTCCAAGATACAGCCTTATCATGTAGAAGTGTGCTGTCTTTCAGATATTTCACCAGTGGAGTCATCCAGGAGTCGGTTGGACTAACCGAAGCAACGTCTCTAGTCTCATCCTCCCAGATAGCTGGCCATTGCAAGTACATGACTAAAATGGACTGGGACTTGTCCCATTGTATAGTTGAACTAAGAGTGGCTAAGACGTCCAGATGGGAGTTCTCAACTGTAGTAACTTGTGAAATTACGAATTCCTCAAATGTCATTCGGAGCTACTTCACCTTTTGTAAGTTGGAGGCTATCTGTGAATCCCTTATCTGATATGACCCTTAGAGCTGGTTGACAATGAGATGAGAGTCTGATTGAACCTCGATCTTCCTAACTCCAAGGTCCTTGGCCAATGTTAGACCGGTGATCAATGCTTCATACTTAGCTTCGTTGTTGATGACTTTGAAATCATATTTGATCGCTTGTTGTAACGTGTCACCTTCAGGTGTGGTGAGTACAAGTCCAATGTCGCATCCTCTATTGTTGCTTGAACCATCCATGAAAAGTTTCCACATTGTAGTTAGATGGACAAACTAAATCTCTAAATCGGTTTTGGCCTGTAGACTCGGGGAGAAATCAGCCACAAATTCTGCCAGTGCTTGTGACTTGATCGAGATTTGGGGTTGGTAAGTTATGTCATGTTACCTTAGCTCCACTGTTGGTTATTATCTAGGTCCCAAGATCAAACAAGACATGAAAATCATGTGTGAATACATCAACGGAGGTAGTGGAATACTCACATCGATCGGTTGAGTCGATTTGAAGACGATTGAAGCCGCAAAACCCACTGGTTTGGTCACGCCCACTGGTGCAGAATTCTTCACTGGTTTGGGCAGTTTCGGATCTCATTTTGAAGCTCCAAACTTCGTCGAATGGATCCCGCCTCATGGGTGAACCTCCCTAACACCTTCGCAATAGTCGCAAGTGTGCTAGCACTTGTGTTTTCACCATGAAAACCACTCATTCCTTCCTTAAAGTTCACGCCTGAACTGGTATGAAACCAGTGAATTTTTCTTTCATTTTGGCGTGAAGAAGATGAGAGAATGGTGAGAGAAAGAGATGAAAATTGTGTGAAGACTTATGTAGCATTTACCTAAAAAATGCCTTATATATTTTCCTAGAAAATATATTAAAAAACAATTACCAAAAATATTTATCAAATAAAGTAAATGGCAAAAGTCTTTACAAGTCACTATTTCACCTACTAACATCACTATTCATTAATAAAGTGATTTGATGTGTGTCTTTCACTCAATCCATCAATCAAATCAATCAATCAATCAATCAATCACTCAAAGTGACTTTTGATTTGATGCTTGATGTGACGATTGATTTGACGCTTGATGTGACTTGCGTCGCCGCACTCGAATTCGAAATACGAATGCGCTCGCAATCACACTCGGGCTCGGGTTCGCTAATTCCGAATTAACGATTTTTCCGTCGCGTCGTAATTAAATGATTACGCCTAGCGAATTCACTATTCACGTCGCTAACGAATTAATTCTAAATTAATTCGTTCGCCCGAATTAAAATCTAATTTTAATTCCGCGTCGAAATCTAATTTCGTTTAATATATCGAATATATTAATTTACCGATTAATTCTAAATTAATCATTCTCTCTCTTTAGACGATATTTTATCCCAGATAAAATATTTCCGTAATTAATCATAGATTAATTTTCTCTCTCTTCTATATAATCCCAGATTATTAATGAGTGCGAGTTATGCGTCATCGGTGCATTATCAGGAAGCGACCCATGAGATCCCCGGATAAGTTGGCAGTAAATACGGCCGTCGGTGTATCTGAATCACGTACGTACCATGTACTACGTTCTACCGATTTACGAGACAAGGTCGACTCCTAGCAAAGTACCAAGTCTACCCAATTCTCCGGACATATCCATTTAAGAATATTAAGATCTGTATCAAGCGTAGTATACCATTGTATTGTGCATATCGGCCCAGTATCGGATAGTCACGTGCTAGGGCTGGGGCTGGATAAGTGTCTGCCCCGTCCGAAACACATATCGGATGTCTGGTAACATAGTCTCTATAATCGGATATTCATGACCTGGTCACAATATCCCGATTGGATGCGCATCACTCAAGAGCATTAGTACCGAATCCTGCGTGACATCATCTCCACTATGACTGAAGTGATACTTCCGTCTCGACATCACACCCAATACACTACGACTCTCTGATAAACCCAGAAGTGGTGTACGCAGAACTGGTTAAAGCCTTTTACCACCAAGACCAAAGTCTATCGATTATCGTAAGTATTAGCGATGTAAGTCTCAGGTTAAGACTATACGCACCTACCTTGATTTCGGCCTCCCATAGACACATAGTCATAATACCAATGGGATTCCGAGGGGTCTATCCAGAGCGAAGCTGTTTCCCGTACCATCGGTGAAACACGACCTCCTATCGCACTTGCATAAGTATCCGATACTTATATATATGAGAACTATGTCGTTGTGCCCTCACAACGTACACAAGTGCAATACTAGCCTATTCCGCATTATCGATGTCCAGTCTCGATAATACTCCGGCTAGGGATATTTTAATGATTAAACCTTCGGAGACTGATACTGTCTCATATCATTCTCAATCCAGGAACTAATCATAGGGACCTCTCTTCATTTATATATCTATGGTGATCTAATCACAAATGATGAGAGTGTAATTCCCTTGTCACATAGTTAATTTGCTACAACAACACAATGATCTGTGCAAATAGTGACGCTATGGGTCATTTTGTCCAACATCCACGGCACAGTTAACCAGCCTCTCAGAGAGCTCAGGTTTATGAAGTACGTTTCTCATTGGGAAAGCAGTGTAAACCGTGATTGGATGTCCTTGGAAGTATGGGCGTAGTTTCTAAGCCGATGTTATCAAGGCAAGTATCAGCTTCTCCATATGAGTGTAGTAGGTCTCCACATCAGTAGGGCTTTGCTTACATAATAGACTGGAAGTTGACTCTCATCTTCTTCTCGCACTAAGACTGCGCTGACTTCTTGTTCAGACACCTCTAAATAGATGTAAAGTCTCTCTTTATCGACTGGCTTGGAGAGGAGCGATGGGGTGGTTAGGTACTTTTTGAGCCCTCAAAGCTTCTTCGCATGCTGAAGTCCATTTCAAGTCCTCGGCTTTATTGAGGCCTGAGAAGAACGATAAATATTTATCTGTGGATTAAGAGATGATCTTGTTCAGAGGTGTTATTCTCCATGTGAGTCGCATGACATATTTCGGGCATGTGAGGGAAGGGATATGGAGATGGACTTGACCTGATCCGGGTTGGCTTCTATCCCTCGCTGAGTGACCATGTAGCCTAGGAACTTGCCAGATGCGACACCAAAAACGCACTTGGTACTATTCAATTTCATGCCATACTTCATCATTATATCGAATGTCTGCTTCAACTGCTCTAGGTGCTGCTCGGCTCTCAATGACTTCACCAACATGTCATCAATATACACTTCCATTGTTTTCCCTATCTATTGGGAAAATATCTTGTTGACAATGCGGTGATATGTAGCCCCAACATTCTTAAGTCCGAAAGTCATTACCTTGTAGCAATAGATCTCTCTTTTGGTGATGAAGGTCATCTTATTTTGGTAGTTTGGATGCATGAGGATTTGATTATAACCTGATTAGGCATCCATGAAGCTCAATAACTCATGTCCAGCTATAGCATCGACCATTGAGTCAATATGAGGCAAGGGGAATGAGTCTTTTGGGCATGCCTTATTCATATCTATGAAGTCGATGCAAACTCGTTATTTCTCATTCTTCTTTCGACAACAATAATATTTGCTAGCCACTCGGGATACTGGACTTTTTTAAGGGCCTCATTCTCCAAAAGCATCTAAACCTTTTTGTAGATGATTCAATTCATTTATGGGGCAAATTTTATTCTCTTCTGTTTCATTGGTGGGTAGTCTAGGTCCAGGTAGAGCTTGTGGGTCATTATTTTAGGGTCGATCTCAGTCATGTCTTCATGCCATGCAAAGTAGTCGTGTTGCTCCATGAGAAAGTTGATCAATTTTGTGCATAGCTTGGGTTCAAGGTGAGATCCAATCTGAGCTTTGTGGTCCGTAAGCTGGGGGTGAATTTGGACCTCATCGAATTCCTCGACATCATGATGATCCGGTTGGGCCGATAAGGCTCTTTCTTTAATTACTATGTTGAAGCAGGTTTGGCCTTTAAGGTCGTCTGATAGCAACTCCTTGAGGATAGTTAGTCTCCTCCGATCTCTTGTATGACCCACTTTGTGGGGAACTTTAACACTTGGTGAAAAGTGGATGAGACTGCCCTCATTTTATGAATCCATGGGTGGCTGACTATCAAGTTTTAGGCTGAGGGGAAGTCCAAGACCAGAAACATTTTTAGTTTATTGATCCCTCCAGCGTATACGGGGAGTGATATTTCTCTCAATGTGAGCTTCTTCTCCCCACTAAATCCAATCAATATTGTCGATCATCCATTGATTTTATCCAATTCCATGTCCTTATCAGTTAAGGATGTGGAGAAGATGTGTTGGTTGAAGATCTGGTGTTATCAGTACCCACTTGATCATGAAATTTGCTACTTATAAGAAGATCACTAGGGCGTCATGATGGAGGTTGGTCAGTCTTGAACTCTTAGCGTCGGTGAACTCGATGGTTAGATTGGTAAACGTCTATTTGAGCGATTAAATAGGCTGGGATGTTCCGGCTACAAATTCTATTGCATGTCTCTTGGCGGCTAAATACGAGACGCCGCTAACCTCTAACCCCCCCCTATGATAAGGTTTATTGTGTTGTCTATTTGAGGCGGTGGTATGGGGCCATCTTCTCTGTCGCCTCTTTCATTCTTTTAGGTTAGTGTAGTCTTGCCTTTCTCAGTAAGAAATTTTTTCATATATCCTTTGTTCAGTGGCTCTAGGACCTTCACTTTAGGTCAACGTAGTCGGCTATCATGTGCCCATAGTCCCAATGGAACTCACACTATTTTCTCATGTCCTTCTTAGAAGATCTGTCTCTCAAGCGTACGAGGCATCTTACTTCATTTCCCATCTTCTTGAGGACTGAAACAATTCACCGGGAGACAAATTAAAGTTGTAGTCTGCGAGCCTCTGCCTGTTTGGCGATGACCGATACTGAATCTCGTAGGTTGAGGGTCAACGGTATTAATCCCGATCGAATGGTAGATTCTCCCTTCTACGTGGAGTCCTATTGTCTACTGACTGTGGGGCCCTACCATTAAAGTCTTTGAGTCGCTTTGGGGGATTCGAGATTTTCTCTCCACATGGATTGGAATAAAATTCGAACTAAGTAATATAATTAATAAGCTTAAATTTATTTAGAGGTAATTTAAATTAAATTAAATTAAAACTAAAAACTAAGAAAGTGGAAAGTCTTAACGTTTAATTAAGGAAAAACGGGATGAGATAGATTTTAGAGTCTGATTTCACCTAATTATCCCCTATTTATTTATCATGCCAAACAATCATTACTCAATTTATTAGTTTATAAGCCAAGAATCCTAAATTATTCTAAATCCCTCTCTCGAGTGTAGATATCCCTATAAAAATCTAGTAATTAGCAATTCATTATGCTCTGTGATTCTTTGTTAGCGACTTCGAATGAATTATTGGCCTCTCGAACTCTATAAAATTCCAAGGTTATATTTTCTAGATCATATTTAAGATATTAAGCTATAAGACATGTAAAATGGAATGAAACCTAACAAAATATTAAGCTAAGAATGTATGAATAAGCGTGTATAAATCACATTTATCATGACATATTTGGTTAAGAGGATTTTGAAAAATGGGGTGGTGTGATTTTCGGATTTGGAAGGAAACGAGTTCATGGAACCCATCAACCTATAGATTGTATTTTTACAGTCTGATGATGAGTCTTTCATAAGGATACACCTGAAGAAATCAGGGAAGTCGTAAGGTTAAATACTGGAAATGAAGAAATCCTAAAAAAACCCAAAGCCAGAGTTCTGGCCAGACATCACCTATGTCCGACCTGGTATAAATCATTATGTCCTGCAGGATGTCCTTAAAGTCTGGCCTAATATCTATCGCGTTTCCAGTTTTACAGAATGATTCGATATTTTTCCTGTTTAACTGATTTCTATGAAAATAGCCTTTTTCATTTTTAATCGGTTTCCATAATTATGTTTTCCCATAATAGGAGTTATCCTTGTTAAATGAGTCTTTCCTTAATAACCAAACCCTAAAACTCTATAAAAAAAGGGAGACTGTGTTCATAAAAACTTCAATTAAGCAAAGTAAAAAAAAAAACCTATAAGCACATCATCCTTTTACTTGCGATGGGTGTAGTGCGGCTTTAAATCATTCCCATTGTCTTATATTGGGTGGCGACTCTTTTATTCTCTGGTTAGTCACTGTGGTCTGATTCGTACTCTCTACGAGCTGCGAGCTCAACAGTGTCGTGGTCGCCTACGTCATAGGCATAGCGGTAAACCTCACTTCGCTCCGACAGCATGGTCATAAACCTACAACACAAACACTGGAGAGTGAGATGGTTAGATCTTTTTAAAGACCAGTGAGTGAACACTGAAAACTACATCAAAATAATAATATATATCAACAGAATCCGGAGTTATATACATATAAACCATAATATATCCAAATCTCATATAGATATAGAGTCATAATATGATAGCCTACAACATAACTAACTTCTAAAACAGAAACCAGAGAACTATAAGAAAATAGAATATGAAAAATCAAAACATAACTTTGAAACCAAAAACATGTCAAAATCAACGACAATCGAAAACCTGACATGACTATAAATCATATAATGTCATCGAAAAATAGAACGTAACAGAACTGAAAATTGAATAAAGTCAACAGAAAACTCTCATCAAAAAACAGAATCGAAAAGAATGTCATCAACTAAAAATGATATCATGAATTGAAACATTAAATAATTTGAAAATATGTAAATAGGATCTCGTGTCATCAATGAAAATATATATCATGTAAATTGAAACCATATTCTGAAAACGGAACTGAAAACTAAAACATAGTTATAAAAAATCATATTGTCAAAAACTATACACGAGTCTATTATCGGTCGCACATAAAGATCTTGTAATATCCGAACAGGACCATGTCGATATAGGGTAGTGGGCTACCATTTTCTGATGGTCAAAATCCTAGATCAGATCAAGTGCCACGGAGGGTCAAAAACCATAAAACTATTATTAGACTCTGTGATGGAAACATATCATCAAGCACCTAGGCGAAAATAGAATGGAAGTTCCTAAAAATAAAAAACATACATCCAGCGCCGAGGAGAAACATGTCATTTTCTTATAATCAAAATAATTTATCAGAATCCTTTTCGTCAAAACTCTTTTGAAAACATAGTGTCCACTCACTAAACCGATGATCAAAATATTTTACGTTATATGATATTTGTTAGAAACTCTTTTGAAAACAAAAAGGGCTGACTATGTTTTCAAAAGAGTTTTGACGAAAAGGATTCTGCACGAAAAAGATTCTATTTATGTTACATATCTATACAACAAATATCATATAACGTAAACTAATTATATAAGGAAATGAATAGTGTCCACTCACTAAACCGATGATCAAATACTGGCGAGCCTGAACGCGACCGAAAGGGCTCTAACACAAAGTTCATCGTGTTTTCGTTGCACCAAAATGATGAATCATGTGTCCAAGTATAGTTAGCATACTCGAACTGACAAGTCTAATATGCTCGTGGTGCATGATATGCTCATGACATGCTAAATAAATATTCCAACATAACTAATATAGTCACCTAAAACATCTGAAATGCAACTGGCAGAACTAGTGGCCAGAATCCCATATCTCGGTCGAAACACACAACAATTTCAATTCCCTCAAAATCACGTCTATAACTATCATGGCATGATCCTAACTCATAATCAACCCACAATATGCAGATTACGGGCACCGATTGTCCAAACACTACACCAACCCACGCTAACCACGCTAGGGCACCCCAATCATATGGCTACGACCAACCTAAACCTTTGGTGGCCATCAACAAAACATCATGCACATACTTCACAACATACAACACATAGTTAAATACATGTAGCATGGCTACTAATGCACACAAAAAAATTATCTTCACTAAAAGATATTTGTAATATCCTGATTTTTTCGGTTCTGGAAAGTTTCCAAATTAAATTTTAGAATTTGGAATTGAATATTATTCGAAAATAAGAGTTTATGTGTTGGAAAATAAGTTGGAACTTTTTAAAGTGAAGCTTCATCGTGTGGGAAAACGCGTAGTTTCGAGAACCGGTTATGCAATTTTTGTTTATATTGCTTTACGCATAAAACTTTCTTATTTCAGCCATAAAATAGTGAATAAATTCTGATTGAGCTGATTCTTAAATCATCAGACTCGTTTTTCCGAGACGAATAACTTTCATGTTGAATGTTTTTTAGAATTTGCATCAAAAGGGCTTCAAAAATATAAATTTCTATGGCAATGACCTATAAGTAATTTCGCGGGGTGAGAATATAACTTTAAGAAATTTTTCTATAAATACCCTAATAGTTTCCAGAAATCACGAAAATGGCATAACTTAACATTTCCACTATCACGACTTTCATGTCCCCAAATGTGTTTTGTGTTGCCATGGTCGCGCCGGCGGCCTACCGGCCATCACCAGTCGGTGTGACTCGCCAGAGGGGTGCATCGGCCACCCCTCTGTCATGTGGTTGCTAGCGGTAGCCCAGAATGTCAGAGAACGGTAGTAAGAGAGAGAAACATGTGGTGATGGATTTTTCGATCTCAGCGCGTCGGTTCATTTCACGGCCCGAGTCACTTTCCAAATCGAAGCTCTCGGAAAGTAATACAAGTTGGTGGTGATAGTTTTTCTAGTTTTGTGCACGGTTACATGTGAATCGAGAGAAAAATTGGCAGTGAACAGTAAGGTCGAATGAACAGTATCTCCGATCAGAATTTCATCAATTCCAGTACGTTTGTGGGATCGTTTGGAGTCGGTATATGCCCTCGAAATCTTTGTAAAACCTCCCAGTGAAAACTCGCTAATTTCACATTTATCGTTTAATGTTCGAATGTATCATGTAGCTTCGTAGAGCAGCGTAATGGTATGAATTGAATTATTTGAGCATGAGTATATTGAATATGTATATTTGATAGAATCCGAGTGAAAACAAAATGAGATGGATCGGTCTGATAGAATATGCAAGTTTTCAGTAAAAGTGGTTTTTGCGTGTATTGATGTGTTTTTTATCATAATGATAGATATGAGATATATATGATGATATGATAATGTTTTGATAAATCCGGGTAGGTTCGGGGGTTTCGAGACCCTTCCGTAGTGTTTGCGGAAACTTTTTCGAAAGATTTTCCAAAAGCGCATAAACCGATGATTTATGTTAACTAGTGGCATGAATTAGTTTGTAATGGTATTTTAAGATTATTGGAACTGAAATCATTGATGTCGAACTTAAGTTGATTTTCTCGGAAAGATCCGGAAGTTGTTATAGTAATGTCAAGAATTCTGTAAAGTTACAATTCTGACGGCATTCGCCATTTTTTTAACAGATTTAATTATGACCTGAAGTGCTCGCGAAGCCAGGTAAGTAAACCATGTGATGAGTACTTGAATGTTGATTTATGATTTTATATATATATGATCGAAGTGTTTAGGCTAAGACGAGGATAGTTAAGAGATATTATTGAGAAAGAAGTTCGAGACTATGTATAGTTAAGTTAATTAACTATTAAGAGATATTATTGAGAAAGAAGTTCGAGACTATGTATAGTTAAGTTAATAAACCACCACAGATGTGGATTTTTGGTTATTACTATGCTATTAAGTGAAATAATTGATTAGCTCAATGTCTACATGCATGTGTTTATGTACGTAAGTGTATGAATATGTATGGTACGTATATGTATATGTAAATGAACAAGTATATGTATAAGCATTGGTACATATATATATGATGATAAGATATGGATAATTTGAGTATATAAGATCGTTAAATGAAACAAGTCATGATTTCTAAATTTATATTTGTACATGTAGATTTGTGTTATTGGAATAAGTTTATTAATGACTAATGCATACAATTTAGTTTTATCAAGGTTGGGTTGGTATAAGCTAAGCATTTCCTGATTGATAGAAGTATGTGATTGATAAGATATGAATTTGAATGAAAATGTATAATTGGTAAGATACTGTATCAATATTTTCATATAAGAACTCTGAAACGGAGTATGTTTGGTTGATAAGTAAAGAATATGAGGACTGTAAAAGACTATGGTATCTGAATTCAAAGTAATGGGTATATTTTATAGATTTGATGTATATACGTATGTGTGTGACAATCCTGGTGATAAAATAATGTGTGTCATGTATATGCTTGTGTATGAGAAATCATGTAATGGGTTTGTGTTGCGTGATATATACAAATGTGTGTTTATTTGATTGGTTGATAATTTGGTAATGTTATAGCCGAGCTGGTTAGGAATCTGTTTGAACGATATTCATCTCATACCTATTCTAAAATAGGTAATGAGTTTCGTACGAGCATTGTATGTGTAAGCCAGTCATATGTATGTATTGTTTGATTATGTGTTTTATGATGTATTGGTTATTATGTATGCTTCTTTGTTCGTTTCATGATGACTATATATATGTTAGAGTGTATCTGTGTGTGATAGAATCTATGATATGTATGGACTGCGTGTGCTATTGGGGAATGAATGAATGACTTGAAAACTGGTGTGAATATAAGATGTTATAAATGTGTATGTTAAGTTTGTTATTGTATATACGTATATTGTGAAAGAGACTTAATGTGTTTGTAAGCTTCTGGTGCTAGACATATCTTCAAGTAAGAATTCTGAAGTTGTATTTGCATGAATATAAGAGAAGTGGGCTACGATACCTATGAATATATATATGAATTACAAGTGTTAAGCTATTGTAAGGTTATCATGATTAAAGAAAGTTAAAGAAAGTTTATTTTGGTATTGAAGTAAGTTTGTTTTAGTATTGAAAATAGTTTGTAACCGAATAGAATAAAGTTTGTTTGATTTACCGATTTGATGATATTTCAAAGATGTTCACTCGTGATAAAATATAAATATGTGATTTTATGCTTCATGTGATTGAAATGGTTTCGATGTTATATGACGTACTATGTGATATTCGAATATGTGTTTTGTGTGCTTTGAATGTCTGGCCATTAGATTGACAACATGTAAATATGTAAATATGAGAATTTGACATGCATAAAGAATAAAGAATAATAAAAAGTTGATAACTCAAAAATCATAACAATTTGGTTACTCTGAAAAGTTTATGATATGCTTGAATTGTAGGTTCTGTTTGTAGTACTAGCATGGTTACTTACTGAGTTTTATAACTCACACCAAACAAGTTGCTAGTTTTGCTGGTTGGCTACCAGATGGATCAACCCCTTCAGCTTTGGAAGCTATGCTCGAGAAGAGGATCACCCAAGTAGCAGTCACCCTAGCAAGTGTCCTGGGAGAAAGTCTTAGAGGTTTAGGATATATGATTATCATGTTAATCGTCGTGTTGAGCACGCGGTTATGTATTTATTAAGTAAAAGTTTTGGTTTGTATATGATGTTGTCGGCAATGAGCCCTTGAGTGTTGATTGATGTTGTGGCCATGGAGCCCTTAAGTGCTGATTATGATTTTGATATACTTTGTGTGGACTTGAGGTCCTTTGAATGTTGGATGTTTTCTTTTAGGTTTCATTTTGATGCTGGACTGCGATCAAGGTTATCCAGTTTTAGGATACATCATGTCCATTTTTCTGTAAATTTTGAGGCTTATGGAGATGGATTAATCCTGTCTCCTGCCAGTAGCATCCTTCCTCTAGCGGGGTGTTACAGTATTACACACATGCATAATCATCACCACAAAAAAAATCATACACTCTCGTCAACACTTGAAAATTTGGCCATAGCCCTCCTATGGAAAAACCATGCTTCATCACTTCTCTAAAAATCTTATACACTAAAATACCCAAAATCATGTTTATTTAACCATCAAAAGATAAAAATCAAACTTCCCTTATGCACATCACTCAATCAAGGTTACCATTTTTACCAAATTTGTGCATTCTTATCATTTGATGTCTAAACCATATTAGCATTGTAAGAAACGACTTTCCTTAGCGCGGCGGAAGTTGCTTGTGGTGGCACCGGCTCCGGTATGGACCTTTAAAATTTTCTTTGCCTTCTCCTTTTGTTGTAGTAGCCGAAATCAATCATTTGATGTCCAACGCTTGTATTAACCACTCGATCTTCCGAACTATGACTCGAAACCAACAAATCGAAGTGTGGGCTTCACTCACAAAGATCAAATCTCTAAACTATTTAGAGAATTAAGATGTCACAATGGTGTTTGGCTTTTGGAATTTCAAACACTCTCACAACACTTGTGAATGCTTGAACTCTCTCTATTTTTTCTCAAATTCTTTCTCACAACACTTGTGTGAATGAATGCAAAATGTTAACCTTAGAAGTGAGAGAAACGGTAGAGATTATATTCTCTTACACAAGCCAACTAACCTTGTCATTAAGCATCTAATGCTTTCTTGCAATTTCCAACACAAAAATGTGTATGCCATACCACAAAGCATAAGAAATGATAAGCTAAAGACAATGACTTTGTCATTAAGCAACTAATGCTTTCTTTCAATGGCAAACACATAAATGTGGAGGCCATACCAAAGCACAAGAATGGATTAGCTAATGACAAAGATATTAGGTGTATACAAGCCACCTAATAGACATGATAAATTGGAGAGCATGGCAAGCCATATGGCTTTGTCTTCAAGGTAAATAAAAACCATTATCTCAATAATGATTAAATTACCTTCAATTATGTTGTAGTAATTATCTCATAATTATTACTAACTTGATTATCTCATAATCAAGACTTGATTATCTCATAATCAAAGAATTCTACAAAACATTAAGTTAAACTAGTTGAACGTAGTTTTCATTTGTGACAATAAATATTATTAATCTCATTAATAATATATAAATATAATGTGAGCATATTATTAGATAATCTAATTATATTTGGTTTACTACAGTTAATCGAGCTAGCACAATGACCAAATGGACCAACGATTCCGAGCTCCAATAATTCCGAAATATTAATTAAATTCTTTAATCAAATATTATGAATTATTAACTCCGTGTTATTCCACTAAAAACTCTAAGTTGAACTCTCGTTACCGTAGAAGGATAAAATAAACCGAACAACTTCGGTGTCCATCGATATAGTCATTACATATGGAAATAGCTCTTCACGAATATCTCATAAATAGAGCCGGGTCAAAAATCCGTTAAACCCCTCTAAATATTTTGTCTCTTAAGCACCATTGATTCTATAATGAACAATTAATTCATAACAATTATGAATATAAAACTTTCTACTCGTAATAGAAAAATTGAGCGCTCAAATTGTTCAAGTCCCGAATCAACTCTTAAAAAGATACTCTTCTGCTTCTCGTAAGAAGGAGTGAATTCCATATCTATGTAAAATGTTCCCAGCTACACACCAAACCATATCCCCCAAATACTTAGTTATTGGCCGAGAATGCAACACCAACCTCACTATAGTAAATCAAAGGCCATAGCCTGTTATGTAGGAGTTCGTAGTACACTCAAGATTAAGATCGAATCCATATATGACCATCTATTAGATAAAATAAATTTATTCGGTTAACGGATATTAAAAGAAATCCTTATTTATATGAGTCCAGTCTTATATGATCTCATCATACAATGTGCCTCAATTCCCATGTCACTACATGAACGATCTCGGATCAAGGTCGTCATACAAGTATGGAATGGACCGCAACTATAGATAAACCACAAATAAAGTACCCTCTTTGTTTGCTCTTTATGGACTATTTAGATTACTAACTTCAGACTTAAATCCTCTTATGCATCAAACATACACTAAATCTGATTGTACAAGAGTAATCAAGGTAAACAAGACAATTGGACAATATGAGATATAAATCAAACAACTTTGATAAAATGAATAATGCATTTATTATTATTACAATAATAAATTTCGTTTACAATACATGAGGTTTTAGGACATAAATCCCAACAATCATGTCATGAATTGTATGAATAGACAACTCTAGCAAGCTAATTATGGCTAAATACATCAAATGAAAATCTAGCATGGATTTGAAATTTGGGGACTAAAAAATACATGCGTAACCTTAAGAAATTATAGAAGAGAGATGGATGCTTACTTTTCTTGATAGTAGGTTGAAGAAGCACTTAATTTCGAATTCTTGAACTAGCCAAAAACGTTAGTTTAGAGAGCAAAAATGGAGTGTGTATTCCTTTCTAGGAAAAATGTAAATCGTGATGATGAAGATGAGTGAATAGGGTTATTTTTATGGTGGGAGAGATATTTTTAATGAATTAAATAATAATAAATATTATTCACACGCCAAAAATAAGAGGATCTGTTGGAAACTTGTCCATCTTTATCAGGCGTAGTATACAGTGTATTGCGTATTACGATCCAATATCGGATGTCACATGTTAAGCCTAGGGCTGGAATTGTGTCTGTCTCGTACGAAGCATATATCGGATCACTGGCAAGTAGTCTCTATAATCGGATAATCATGACCTAGTCATATTATCCCAATGACTGCAGTACTTAAGAGTACCAGTTATGTATCATTGTATGATCATCATCTTCATATGACTGAAGTGATACTTCCATCTTGACATCACACCCAATACACTATGATTCTCAGTATACCCAGAAGTGGCGTACACAGAACCTGTTAAAGCCCCGGACGACCAAAACCAAAGCATACTGATTGTCGCAAGTATTAGCGATGCAAGTCTTAGGTTAAGACCAAATACACCTACCCTGATTCGAATTCCCATATACACATAGTCATTCTACCAATGAGATTCTGAAGGGTCTATCCAAAGCGAAGCTGTTCCCGTACCATCGGTAAACATAACCTCATATCATACTTGCATAAGTATCCAATACTTAAATATATGAGAACTATGTCGTTACGCTTCCATAACGCGCACAAGTGCAATACTAGCCTATTTTGTATTATCGTTGTCCAGTCTCGATAATATAGGGATATTTAATGATTAAACCTTTCATGGATTAATATTGTCTCATATCTTATTAATCCGGTACTAATCATATGAACTTTTGTCATTTATATATCCAGGTAATCAAATTACAAATGATAAAAGAGTAATTTCCTTTGTCACATAGTTAATTTTGTACAAGAACACCATGTTCTTTACAAAATAGTGATGCTATGGGTCATAATTGTCCAATAACATCCACCTCACAACATTATTCACTGAGGAAAATACATATTTTTGACGAGGTTTGGGTTTGAATTTGGAACTATTGTCAACATGAAAGTTGTAAGTCATTGTCTAAGCTTTTTGACCATATAAAAATCACCAAAAATAGACGTCGATAGAAAATATTAGGGCTAAAATACTAAAGGTTATGCAAATCGATTTTACTAATAGGAAAATTACCAAAAATAGAAATTTTGCCCGAGCCTCCGGACGAGAATCATAAGGTATCTAACCTATTATCAAATAATTATATGTATAACACCATATCATGCATGGAGAAGTAACTATATTAAACATGTCATAAATAATCGAGATGTTACATTGGACTGGCCATATGGGCCATACCAAAATTAACAATTGCATTGCATATACTCAGCATCAATCAGCTGATAATAAAACACACAAGTTATTGGTGTTGAGGCGCGAGAGTAAGAGAATGACGTGCCACCCCAATTAGTTTTCTCATGCGCTCAGTAAACCCAAACGCCCTCTAAGAAGCCCTAATTTCCAAGTACCTAGAACCACCACATTCACCTACTCTAATAATTTTATATGGGAAATTATCAATTTTCTTAAACACTAGGTAAGTGCAGTCAAATTCAAAATTTTTTGAAATGTTCGGTTTTTATTTGAAATTTCAAAAGTGTTCACTTTTCCACCCAATCATTAACGCTGTTAGAGTTTTGCTGATATGGTATTTTAGTCATTTGATAAAATCTTGGTGGAAAAGTGAACACTCTTTAAACTTGGGTGGAAATATGAATATTTTTTGAATTTAAAGTGAAAAATAGACATTTAAAAGATTTTGATAAATTTCAACTAAAGAAATTGTGAATTTTTAAGTGTTTTATAATATAGGAAAAAAAAATTAGAGATGACGGTTCTACCCAAAAAGATCCAGATATGGATCTGAATAATCCGGATCTACATTAATAAAAATCAAAATAATATCCTAATTTGAAATCCGGACATAAAATTTAAAAAAAAATATTAATTTTAATTTATGATTTTATAATATTTTTAGATTTAGATTATTATAGATGGATTGTGAATTGTAGATTTGAATTTGGATGTTAAATTGGTACTGTTTAATTATGGATTTTAATTTATTTTATTTTATTTTAGATGTTAAACTTAAAAGTAAAAAATAAAAATATGGCTTTTTTACTGATGTAGATATCCAAAAATTCGCACAGATAATACCCTCATCCAAATCAACAAAATGTAATGCGAATTCAGATCTAAATCTTTGCGCATGCGAATCTTGATTTTGTCATCTAGAGCTAATTGTTATCACTACTAATAGCTGTTGGGGACATTAATCTTCATCCAAAATGGCCAATGGAGACCAAATTCAATTTTTGTTTTTAAATATATAAACCTATTACAAACGTTTGAAAATTCACAAATTGTTCATTTGAAATTTATCAATATCTTTCAAAGTGTTTTATTTTTCACATAAAGTTTAAAGAGTATTCAATTTTCACCTGAAATTTAAAAAGTATTCATTTTTCCACTCATGTACTATCAAATGACTGAAATACTCTTTTAACTTCAGCAAAGGAAAAGGGCGTAAATTCAGCGCATGATCGGTGAAATCACACAGGTAACGCAAGCGTACGTATCGCTCAAGTAGTATAAAAATATTGATCCCACGAGGACTTAATTTCTACTGTTGTTATTAATTATTGATTCTATTTATTTACAGGTATCTAATTAGGATAAGAAGTGAATGATTGCTTGATTAGTTGGTTGAATGTGGATTTGCTAAATATATAAAACAAAGGAAATTAATAATAAAGAAAACAAATATCATCAAGGGATGTAATTTCACACAATATTATTCTAATGATGAATTGATTCTCTTATTTATGTGCAATAAATTAGTTTGTTAACCTGGAACACGAAGATATGCAAAAGCCTCTGTCAATGGTCAGATGCAAACATCCAAAGTAACCCAATTAACTTAATGTCTATGTTAACCAAGAAACTATGAATTCATTAAGATTAAGTTCCAATTGTGGCTACCCACGCCCGACAGGTATATGTCTATCCTGAAAGGAAATCTCCTCTAAGGTGAAATGATGAGTGGAAAATATATCAATATTTACCGCCCCTTTTACTTAATATTTTGTTTAGTTTCTCAGGTTTGATGAACGTTTTCATATGTTTTAGTTTATTTTACAGATAAAATAATATTGGGACCCAATGAAATTTTCATCATTAAGGACGAAATGTGGGTCAAATAAGGGAAAATATTGGACTTGACATATTAATTTTGGAGATTGGAAACTTGAAAGGGCGTTTCAACGAAGTGCAGTTTTGGAAATTCCAATTTTGCGCATCTGTCGTATTTTGGGCATAATGTTTTACTCCGATATTGGATTGAGCTGATTCAAGTTCCAGATTAAAGAAAACTCAAAGCTCTATAACTTTTAAAGGCAAAATAATTTCGAACTCTGAAGATTTCATGCCCGAAATGGATGAACCATCCCGAAGTGTGTTGTGTGTATTATTAAAGTCATTTTCAATCATTTTCAAAGCAAAAAATAAATTAAAAAATAAATAATAAAAATTATCAAATCACCACCAAACATGATAAGCAATTAGTGGAGCAATTAATAATGGATTCGGTGGAGCAATTAGTGGAGCAATTAATAATGGATTTGGTGGATGATTTGATGGAGGCAAAATTTTGCCTATAAATACCAAGCCATTTCATTTGTAAATTCATACTTTATTCTAAGGAATTCGTTAAGAATACTAAGAAGATTGTATCTTGTTTGTTTATTTACAGCTTTCAGTAATTAATTTCCGCTTTCGCACTTTCTTTTCTTTACTTTTCAATTTTTACTTTCCGCAATTTACTTTTACGCACAATACTTTTCTTTCTTTAATTTTCAGCTTTTACTTTTCAGTAATGAGGAGGTAACTCCCCTTTGCTGAGGTAAAAGGTAAAACTTTTATTACTAATATTTAAATTAATCTCCCTTAATTATAATATGTAAACTAGTTAAAACCTGACTTAACGAGGATACCGCCATATTAGTCGGTTGGTAGTTATTTAAATTGGTTTTAACCTGACTAAACTGGATACCGCGTGATTGGTCGGTTGGTAATTAATTATTAATTTGACATAATCTGGATACCGCCTATATGGCTGGTTGGTAATTATCATGCAAAGTTAATATATTATATTAAAGGAGATATCTAAAATAGAAGTAATAAAAGTTGATCCTTTTACCTCAGCATTTTCTTTTATTGTACTTTTACTTTATTTACTTTTCAGCAATTTACTTTCAGCATTTACTTTCAGCATTTACTTTTCAGCAATTTACTTTCAGCATTTACTTTTCAGTAATTTACTTTCAGTATTTACTTTTCAGTATTTAATTTCAGCATTTACTTTCCGTCATTTACTTTTCAGCAATTTACTTTATGTCTTTTATTTTATTTAAGTTTTTACTAGCCCTAGTTATGTGTAGTAACTAAGTTAGTTATCCAGGGTTGTGATGAATTCTAATATCACCGATTTATAAGGGGTTATTTTATAGTTTGGGTAATTTAAAGGTTTACTTATTAAGTCTTAAGCTTAATGCTTCTTGTTGTCTGATCACCAATAAGATTGATGTGGTAAATCTAAAATAAACTTGATAAAAGAATTTTAGGTTTCAGCCTTAGACTTAATAGCCCACGATCTTCCTTGAGGATAGATAACCCTTTAATAGATTTCCTTACATGATAGACATATACCTGTCGGGCGGGGGTAGCCATAATTGGAACTTAAATTTAATGAATCCAGGTAATTTGTTGTAACTTATGAAGTATTGACTTATAAAGTTGCATAGTGGTCTCGTAGATTAGAAGTTTATTATTAATTTTATGTTTACGGTTGTCGACATAGTATTTTGGATTTGATCCGTAAATAGACAACTTAATAGCTGAAGCACAATGTTGATATAGCATATGAGTCATATTGATGTAGAAATTAGTTTCTACAATATATATATATATATATATATATGAATGATGCTTGCTAAGGAAAATGATTGTGTTTGTTGGACAAACTCAATCTGTCATAGCGGGCTCTTTTTGTTACCTACCTCTTGAGCGCTAGGTGAGTTCTTGAGGGCTATGAGTATGTGATACACATTGGGATGTGTATATGATACCATGGAATGACACTAGAGCAAGTGGGAGAAATTATTAGGGTTGGTGCTCTGAGCGCCAATCCGGATCGTATTTATGTCCGATTCATGAATACGAGCAATAATTTTTTTCATGATATTTCTAATTTAATGATAGCACCTCTTGTCTTTTATATATGTATTCGATCTAATTTCGATTAGATTGAAACTAAATCCGGTTTAGTGATCTGTATATATATTAGAAAAAGACCCCAAGATTTACAACGTAGTGCACAGTTACAACATAGTTAGTAATTGACATTGGGAAGTGTCACTATAAGTTGTATATCCTCAAATTAAGTTCCTGGTCAAGATTTACTGACACATGTCGGTAAGTAAAATCCGCTGAGACCAGTACATGTCGTATATCGGACTAGGTCCGATGGTTTATCCCAATGAACCATGAGTCTTGGGAGACTCGTATAGACGTGTAGGTGTTTATTTGATAAACACTGAATGAATCATCGAAGATTTCCTAATAGATGGTACACCAACGTCAATAGGAATCTTCTCGGGTTGAGTAGTGATGAGTGATAATTATATCACTATTTCACACTTATTTAACCTAATATTTTGTATAGTTTCTTGAGTTTAGTGAATATTTTGATGTTTTTTTTTTATTTTGTAGATAAATAAAGTTTCAGGATACCCTGGAGGTGATTTGGGCCAAAATAGTGAAAATTGGACAAAAAGGGCAAAATGGTCATTTCGCGTGTCGCGACGCGCAAGCCCTTGGCGTCGCGACACCTAACATGCACCGAACAGTGATAATGTGCACCGGGTCCACAAGTCAGAATCTGAGAAAATTTAACTTTGCTAATGTGTGATGTGCCACGTGTCACCATCACAGCCGATCTGCTAACGTGCGTCGTGCCTCGTGTCATCATCCTACGGTGCCAATAGTCACCATCGCCATGTGTCGCCATGTTTCACTCTACATTATTGCAACATAATCGTCCACATCACCAGTTGACCGAGTCAAATTGCCACATCATCACCACATCATCAGCAACCAATCACAGCGTGCCACGTGTCGCAATTCTATGGTGCCGACAGTCACTTTGCCACGTGTCACCACGTCAGCACCAAATCAGCGCCACGTCAGCATCAATCATTGACTCACTTATCCGTATCTGACACATGGCGGATAAGAATTTGAGCCGACCAATCAGAAGCTGCCACGTGTCACAATAATTGAGCTCTCAACCGCCTTGCCACGTGTCACCTTATCTCCTTATCTAGAATCGCCACGTGTCAAGCTCTCAGCATGCCACGTCAAAAGAAGCTGGTGTCGCGACGCCAAAGGCCTTGGCGTCGCGACTCCCAGAGCCTACCGAGGCCTATAAATTCAGCTCGATGTTTCAGTTTCAAATGTACAATTCTCTCTAAATTCTCTCATGTAAATAGGGATTTTTCTATCTAGTTTCTTTTAGTTTTTAGTTTTGTAATTAATTTTAATTACGTTCTGTAATAATAGTAATTTACTTTCTTACTTTTTACAGTTTTTACTATTCACCATGAGGAGGTAACTTCCCCAGCTAGGGTGAAAGGTAATTCTTTTAATGTTACTATTTAGATTAATCTCCCTTAAATATAATATATTCACTATTTAAAATTTGACTTAAAAAGGATACCGCCAGATTGGTCGGTTGGTAATTCATTTTAATCTGGTTTTAAACCTGACTAATCAAGGATACCGCCAGATTGGTCGGTTGGTAATTAAATTTTCTTACCGCCTATATGGCAGGTTTATTTTGGTTCCGCCTTTATGGCTGGTTGGACTTAATTTGACTTAATCAGGTTATCGCCTATATGGCTGGTTGGTAAAATAATCACAAGTTAATATATTATATTAAGGAAGATATCTAAATAGTAAATAGTAAAAGTTGATCCTTTTACATTAGCATTTTATTTTATTGTAATTTAATTTTCAGCTTTTACTTTATGTCTTTTACTTTTCAGCATTTTTACTTTATGTCTTTTACTTTTAAGTTTTTACTAGCCCTAGTTATATGTTAGTTATCTGGGATTGTGATGAATTCTAATATCACCGGTTTATAAGGGGTTATTTTATAGTTTGAGTAATTTAAAGGTTTACATATTAAGTCTTAAGCTTAATGCTTCTTGTTGTCTGATCACCAATAAGATTGATGTGGTAAATCTAAAATGAACTAGACATAGGGATTTTAGGTTTCAGCCTTAGACTTAATAGCCCACGATCTTCCTTGAGGATAGATAACCATTTAATAGATTTCCTTACAGGATAGGCATATACCTATCGGGCGGGGGTAGCCATAATTGGAACTTAAACTTAATGAATCCAGATAATTTGGTTGACATAGACATATGGTTCAATTAGGTTAAACTGGGTATTTGCGTCTGACCATCGACAGAGGCTTTCACATAATTGCGTGTTCCAGGTTAGTAAATCGATTTATTACAAAAACATAAAATAATCACTTCATCTTTTAAAAGATATTAGAAAGATTCACAACCCTAGATCTTTGTGTCTTTTGCTATTTTCCTTAGTATTTTCTTTTGTCTTTTTATTTATTTATTTAGCAAATCTACAATCAACCAAATCAATCAAGAAATCAATTCCCTTCTCCCTATAATTAGATACCTGTAAATAAATAGTATCAATAATTAATAACAACAGTAGGAATTAAGTCCTCGTGGGATCGATATTTTTATACTACTTGAACGATACGTGCGCTTGCGTTATACGTGTGTGTTTACGCCTATCAAGTAGCATGGTGATTCTTTGACTTGAGATACCATGGTGGATGTATGAGTTATCCTCCACAATTAAATGGCAGTCACGTCACCGATCTATTTAGATCAGACCTCCGTCTGTTCGTTGGGTGTGGACTCATGCTCATGATATCTTGTAAGTATCAAGAGATGATTCGTCTGTTCTGTGTACAGAGCATGGGTAGTCCATAATTGATTAGCAATCTGTTAAATCTATGGCCATAGTATACTTCGGAAGTGAGTTCCGAATGTTATTTAGAGATTGCTAATAGATACGTCGACGGTATTATTCCTATAGAGATTTGATGTTTATATCTATATCTCTGGGATAATCCGGATATCCGTGACGGATGGATTATACGTATGCAGTGACCTCGACCTGTATGATTCAACGAGTTTATATGTGGTCGCCATAATTTACGGGTGGGTGAATTATGGACACGAAATTGGATTTCGTGATGGATATGTCTGAATCTAGATAGTCTCACTAATGAAATATACTCGTAGAGCAGTAGGGCAACTGTTATGAATAATACTGATTATTTATAACTCGTTTAAATAGTTAAACGAAAAATACATGCTAACGGGACCTAACAGTCATTTCCGAATTAATGTGCATTTGTATTTAATACTTGATTTTATTAAACACACATTAATAAAATATCAATTTGTGATATTTGGCATATATCATTAATATATGTATTTGAGATATTTAATGTAAATATAATACATATATTTAAGATATTTATATTTAATTTTTTAATTGTTAAATAATTAATTAATTAAAATAATAAATATCTTAATAATGATTTGCTTTATTAAATTTGGAAAATGGCTTAATACCATTGGAACACTTTGATTTGCTTTATTAAAGTAAATAAAAGGTGGACTAGTGAAAATTAAACAAATTGAAATAAATTTTTTTTTTTGAACGAAAGTGATACAAAATGGTTTGGATTGATTTTTTTTTTTTCCAGTGAACAACAACGCAAGTTTCATAAAAAAAAATGCAAAGAGAGTTCAAAGCATTTTGAAGGAAAAACAAAAGGAAAACTTAAGCATTTTTGGAAATTTGGTAAGTATTCCTCAACTTCCTTCAACATGAAAATTATTTCAATTAATCTTAGCTTCAATTTGTGTTGCTAGTTGATGTCTCTACTCTTAGAGTTTGTAATTAAATGAGTTTGAAGCTTGTTGGATGTGTTTAAGCATGTATGATTAATTTATAAGCTTATTAGTGTAATTAAGCTTAATAAATTAATTAGAGATTAAAGTTTTCATTCTAGAGTTGATTAGCCATTTATAATTAACCTAAAATTGTTCTTGATTAATTTCATGATTGTGAGACTTGATTGGTGTGGTAATTGGATGATTAAAGTATTGAATTTTGTCAATTTAATGTAAATTGTGAAATTAGAGTAATTTATGATATTAGGGTTCTTAACTCATTCCAATTTTGGGTCTTTTCATATATATGATTTAATTTGATGTATATTTTATGTATATTAAATTTGAGATTAATTGGATTTGATCTTGATGTGTTTTAAACAAATTGGGCCAAATTGCAATTAAAGGAAAAATCTGGGCAGCTTTCTGTAATTCTGGAAACATTTCTGGATTATGATGCAATTTCTGATTTTATTTTTTAGACATGTATAAATTATTTTGGGATTGATTTGGAATCAATTAAATATGTATTTAAATATTTAAGGACCAAAATGATTAATTGCAAAACTTGGGGTCTCACGGAAATTAATGATAAATCTGATTTTTCAGATGAAAATTCAATTTTTATTTATTTATTAATTAGAATAAATTGTTTTATTTTAATTTCCCAAGAAAAATATTTATCGGAAATTGTTTCGGAGTGAAAATACGCGAAAACGGCGAAAAACGATGTTACCGGGTAACGACTGCCCAAACAGTGAACTGGGCATTGTTCGGGTAGCCCAAGAACTGCCCAAATATTTTTGGGGCTGACATGGGCAGTCCCCATGTGCATTGGTCGGGCGGTTCGGCCGGAAACACGTTTTATGCTATTTTACGGAAAAACATTTTCGCAAACGTTTCGCGATGTTTCTATATTATTTATGTCGTTATAAGATATCAAATAAATATGTTTAGGTGAAATATGAATGAATTATTATATTGGATATTAAATAATTTATTCGTAAGTTTAAAATTTTTAAACTATGATTTTGCCAGAACAGCGCCCTTCCGCTGCGCCTCCCTGATTTGACCCCAACAAAATGGTATAAGAGCGAGTCTGATCCTGGACGCTCGATATGATTAGCCCTTTAAAATTCAATGTTTAATTTAATCATTACTAAATACATGCATGTGTTTAATTAATTTGATTAAATAAAGTAAAAACTCTTTGTTGGAAAATCCCTGTTTAAATAAGGTTTTAAGAAAGTAACTAGTATTAGAAATACTTATTTCTTCGTCCGCATTGTCAATACGGATGTAATATTTTCTTGATGCTATGGTTGTAACGTGCCAAAGCTGTGCAGTTATGGTTGAAGGTAGTTCATTTGCGCCGGTAGAACTTATATGATTAGAGACAAATTCAAGAGAAAGTGGAAATCATGAACATGCCAAAGCTATCAGGACTACATTGGTAGCTTGAGTTTGTCATTGACAAGTTTAACCTTGATACGTCTCCTTGTGAACGTGTCAAAGCTGTCATAACGAGAAACGATCAGGACCGAACCCAGGAGTCACAGTGAGTGTGATTGACAATGAGTTGTCTACCTAATGAATATACGTACGCGAGAACGTGCCAAAGCTGCGATTCGAAATATATTCATAGGGTCCACTTCCCATTATAGAATTCAATTTAATTATTGAATTCTCATTTCCGTTGAGGATTACGGTATTACGTAAAGTAGTGGGAGGCACTGCTAGGTTAAGAATCCTTAACTTAAGTGATGTGTAATATTATGTAAATTGTCGCTCATGTTGTTCCGTATTCTAGTAGTTTGATAGAATTAAACTTTTTTTCCACTGCATGCATATTATATATGTTTTCTTACTTCAATTATGGTTGCAGATTTCTATAATAGGTTCTAGATTAGAATAGATTATGATATAATCCATTTAGTTAGAATAGTTTCTTATGCAATAAAGATTGACATGAATTGGTTGATGTCTCGAGATTCTTCACTGGCATTAAGAAAACCCTATTAGGTATTTTTTTATCTAATAATGACGTTTCTTAGCTTTAGTGACATTCAGAGGTCACGTGTCAGACACTATTTGTTTTTCGATTTTTTACAAATGTTGTAAATAATTTGAACGTAAATAATAAAGCCAAAAAAAGAAGATGCGTATAGTTGTGTATAGAAAATATTGATTTTCAAAATACGATAACTGTAAATATTGGATATCAGATCTCCCGTCTAGTTATTTAAAATATTGTTGAATGATTGTTTCGATATTTGATATCAGAACCTACGACTATTTGATAGTTACTTGTTCTTTGTAAACAGTTTTTACATATTTTAAAACGACTAGTAGTGTCATTAATGAAGATAAACATTAAGAAAAATATTTGGTTAAGTAAATAACATAGAACAATTTTTTATGACATTTCATCACTTAAGTATTGGATGCATATTTCATATCGTAAAGGATGGTCTGATATGAGATCACATCACATATCCTTATCCATTTAACGAATATTGTATTCGGGAAGGTGACTAAATCTCATTTAACCACTGACTGTCATTGGATAAGAAAATTTATTAAACTGATACATTGGATGTATGTAATTTAAAGAATTGTAAATTGCTTAAGGTAGTTTTCTTTACTTCGTAACTGAGTCGATAAACTGTCGTGACATAGTTACGTGTTTCTAATGAAACGCGGATAGAATATTTTGACTGGTTCAAAGATATTCGATCTAAAGTTTTGAAAATTAAATCTTTAAAACACATTGTGAGTCTTTGAATTGTTCAAAGAGGTTTGATACAATCGAACATATGAATTTATGACAATTTGTTCTAAGGTTGTTTGAAGAATATAATTCTTACAACAATATTATTCTTCCACGATTCCACATTGATGGAATTGGTTAGTGGAAGAAATCGGATCTTATATGATTTGATTCGTTTGATAGTGAGTGTTACCGAATTAATTTCAATACTCTTGGGGATATGCTCCAGTAATACTAATTCATCATTTTAATTAATATTCCATTAGTTTCTACAGTTACGTATATGATGTGTATAAGTAGAAAAATTCGAAGCTTGAAATGTTTGAGATTTGAATCTATCTTTTTTATAATTGATATTACTTGCGCCTCGGAGGTACGATTAGAAGTTTATCTTTTATTTTATTTAATAGAATATTGTATTCTATTTGATAAAATATCTTTTCTACGATCTCAAGTAAGAAAATTATTTATTACTTAGTGTGTAATATTGGATGTTGACTATTGTAGAAAAGACTTAACTTATTGAAGTCAAATACGGTGATAAACTGTAAATAGAACTACATAATTAATAAAATGAAAATACCTTTTTATTACTTCCATATAAGTGCTATATGATGTCAGAATCATTCGCAAAGTATTTGATACTTAATAGTTCTTTTGTTTTCTTATCGAAGAAATCATCCTATGAGTTATAGTGGGAACGCTTTTGATATCAATTCCAGAAATTAGCATTAAACCATAGATCTAAGATTATTCATGGCTTACTACGATCAAGTTTGAAACTTGATTGAGCTTTCATTATGAATCGTTCATAAAATGTGGAAATGGTTTACGCTGCAAAAGCACAATGAGCTTATTAAAGGTTTGACATTTATAATATGACAGTGAGAAAATTTAAACTCAGCAATCTATTGTAGATTCTGAGGAAACTTATCTCTAGTCGCACTTATTGAATAATTTAAGATCTGTTGGTTAATGAAGATATTAAATTGTATATTTTAGCTAAAGAATACAAAGTGGCATTTTTTGAATGACTTCTTTGGATAAGAGATCAGTTGTGATTTCTTAGTTTGAAAAGTTCATTTTGGAATGGCCCTAGAGTTTGTATTATGCTAAGATTACAATTTAGTATATTAGCTAGGGGTGTTCGCAGTGTGGTTCGAGGCAGTTTTGTCATTTTTTCCTTCAAACCGCGCGGGTTGGCGGTTTGGGAAATTATAAAATGAAACCACAAATTTGATAAGGAAAACTACGGCGGTTCAGGTTGGCGGTTTAGTGGTTTGGGTGGTTCGGGTCGGCAGTTCGGATTATAAATTTTTTAAGAAAATTTTGTGTGTTTTCACATTATAATTGAAGAAAAAATTACATAATTTTCATTTATTCATTACATATTGTTATATGATCATTAAATATCTTAATTTTCATATTTAAAGAAGAAGAAAAATATAAAATAATATTTAATTTGAACGTAGGTCGGTGGTTTAGGAGGTTCGGGTCGCGGTTCGAGTCAAAATTTACGGTTTGGGCGGTTCGCGATTGACATGGGTCAAAACCGCACACCGACTTGAAATTTACGGTTCGATTCGGTGCGGTTCAAAATCATTTTTAATATTTTTTCAAACCGCGCGGTTCGGTTGGGTTCGATGCGGTTCACGGTTTGACCCGAAATTGTGTTCGCCCCTAATATTAGCTTATAGAGCCTATTGTAGACTCGGATGAGCTTTCTGGAAATTTATGTTCTCTAATTTTGATATATGTCAGATTGCCTGATTTTATCAAAGCATATAGAATACATATAGGATAGAAGGGTTAGTGGGAGCGTTCAAATTTCTTTCTAGTATATTACATCATAATGACATTATCATTATTAAGGTAATAATAATATGTTTATAAGGTAAAAGGTTTACCTGATTCTTATTTTCTCCATGAAAACAGTGAGAGTGGTCTCTATTATATTCGATATAAAGTTTTATATATGATATAAAACTAAGAGACTGGAGAGATGTTCCCATTAACCGTACATTAGATATGATTTAATAAAGGACATAACAAGACTATCTGTATGACAGTTAGTATAATTGTTTGATAGTTAGTGTGTGGCATATATATAGTATTTATCTTTCGTAAATGATGATGATTCCTTTGTCGAAAGAGAAATTGATTAGAATGTCTAGTCAATTTTATGCATCATATGATGATGGCATAATGAATATTATATTAAGTACGATTAGAGATATCAATTTAATCGTAATTGTTACGAGTTATTTTGATATTCTCTAGACCATAAGATGGGTCTTAAAACATGTTCTTTATTATCTTTGAGTTATTAAGAACGAGTTTCTTATTAATGGAGAATAAATCTGCAACCATTAGGGTCAGATTAGTTTTGAGTCTAATTATGACGTTAGACAGTCTACATCATAAAGAGTCAGAAAAGATGTAGTGAGTGTGTCACGGATGATTCTACTGTACTAGTGGAATTTATTTCAACTTATGAAGTATTGACTTATGAAGTTGCATAGTGACCTCGAAGATTAGAAGTTTGTTATTAGTGTTGTGTTTACGGTTGTCTACATAGTATTTTGGATTTGATCCGTAAATACTTAGACAACTTAGCAGCTGAAGCACAATGTTGATATAACATCTGAGTCATATTGATGTAGAACTTAGTTTCTACAAAAAAAATATGAATGATGTTTGCTAAGGAAAATGATTGTGTTTGTTGGACAAACTCAATCTCTCATAGCGGGCTTACTTGTTGTTACCTACCTCTTGAGCGCTAGGTGAGTTCTTGAGGGCCATGAGTATGTGATACACATTGGGATGTGTATATGATACCATGGAATGGCACTAAAGCAAGTGGGAGAAATTGTTAAGGTTGGTGCTCTAAGCGCCAATCCGGATCGTATTTATGTATGATTCATGAATACGAGCAATACCTTTTTTCATGATATTACTAATTTAATGGTAGCACCTCTTGTTTTTTATATACGTAATCGATCTAATTTCCATTAGATTGAAACTAAATCTGGTTTAGTGATCTGTATATATATTAGACAAAGACCTCATGATTTACAACGTAATACACAGTTACAACATAGTTTGTAATTGACATTAAGAAGTGTCACTATAAGTTGTATATCCTCAAATTAAGTTCCTGATCAAGATTTACTGACACGGGTCGGTTAGTAAAATCCGCTGAAATCAGTACATGTCGTATATCGGACTAGGTCCGATGGTTTATCCCAATGAACCATGAGTCTTGGGAGACTCGTATAGACGTGTAGGTGTTTATTTGATAAACACTGAACGACTCACCGAAGATTTCCTAATAGATGGTACACCAACGTCAATAGGAATCTTCTCGGGTTGAGTAGCATAGTGATTCTTTGACTTGAGATACCACTGTGGATATATGAGTTATCCTCCACACTTAGATGGCAGTCATGTCACCGATCTATTTAGATCAGACCTTCACCTGTTTGTTGGGTGTGGACTCATGCTCATGATATCATGTGAGTTTCAAGAAAGGATCCGTCAGTTCTGTGTACAGAGCATAGTAGTCCATAATTGATTAGCAATCTGTTAAATCTATGGCCATAATATACTTCGGAATTGAGTTCCGAATGTTATTTAGAGATTGCTAATAGATACGTCGACGAGATTATTCCTATAGAGATTTGACATTTATATCTATATCTCTGAGATAATCCGGATACCTGTGACGGAGGGATTATACGTATGCAGTGACCTCGACCTGTATGATTCAGCGAGTTTATCTGTGGTCGTCATAATTTACGGGTGGGTGAATTATGGACACGAAATTGGATTTCGTGACGGATATGTCTGAATCTAGAGAGTCTCACTAATGAAATATACTCGTAGAGCACTAGGGCAACTGTTATGAATAATACTGATTATTTATAACTCGTTTAAATAGTTAAACGAAAAATACATGCTAACGGGACCTAACGGTCATTTATGAATTAATGTGTATTTGTATTTAATATTTGATTTTATTAAATACACATTAATAAAATATCAATTTGTGATATATGGCATATTTCATTAATATATGTCTTTGAGATATTTATTGTAAATATAATACATATATTTAAGATATTTATATTTAATTATTTAATTGTTTAATTGTTAAATAATTAAATTAATTAAAATAATAAATATCTTAATAATGATTTGCTTTATTAAAGTTGGAAAATGGCTTAATACCATTGGAACACTTTTGATTTGCTTTATTAAAGTAAATAAAAGGTGGACTAATGAAAATTAAACAAATTGAAATAATTTTTTTTTTTTTTGATGATTTGGCCATAATGAACAAAAGTGATACAAATTGGTTTGGATTGATTTTTGTTTTTCCAGTGAACAACAACGCAAGTTTCATAAAAAAAAAAAAAAAAAAAAAAAAAAAAAAAAAAAAAAAATTGCAAAGAGAGTTAAAAGCATTTTGAACGAAAAACAAAAGGAAAACTTAAGCATTTTTGGAAAATTGGTAAGTATTCCTCAACTTCCTTCAACATGATAATTATTTCATTAATCTTAGCTTCAATTTGTGTTGCTAAGTTGATGTCTCTACTCTTAGAGTTTGTAATTAAATGAGTTTGAAGCTTGTTGGATGTGTTTAAGCATGTATGATTAATTTATAAGTTTATTAGTGTAATTAAGCTTAATAAATTAATTAGATATTAAAGTTGTCATTCTAGAGTTGTTTAGCCATTCATAATTAACCTAGAATTGTTCTTGATTAATTTCATGATGGTGAAACTTGATTGGTGTGGTAATTGGATGATTAAAGTATTGAATTTTATCAATTTAATGTAAATTGTGAAATTGGTGTAATTTATGAAATTACAATTTTTGGGCTTTTCATATATATGATTTAATTTGATGTATAATTAAAGTATATTAAATTTTCGATTAATTGGATTTGATCTTGATGTGTTTTGAACAAATTGGGCCAAATTACAATTAATGGAAAAATCTGGGCAGTTTATGTAATTCTGGAAAAGTTTCTGGATTATGTTGTAAAATCTGATTTCATGTATTAGACATGTATAAATTATTTTGGGATTGATTTGGAATCAATTAAATATGTATTTAAATATTTAAAGACCAAAATGATTAAATTGCAAAACTTTAGGGTCTCATGGCAATTAATGATAAATCTGATTTTTCAGATAAAAATTTAGCTTTTATTTATTGAGTAAATAGAATAAATTGGTTTATTTTAATTGCCCAAAAAAATATTTATCGGAAATTATTTCAGAGTGAAAATACGCGAAAACGGTGAAAAACGGCGTTACCGGGTAACGACTGCCCAAATAATGAACTGGGCACTGTTCGGGCAGCCCACGAACTGTCCAAATATTTTTGGGGCTGACCTGGACAGTCCTCATGTGCATTGGTCGGTCGGTTCGGCCGGAAACGTATTTTATGCTATTTTGTGGAAAAACGTTTTCGTAAAAGTTTCGCGATGTTTCTATATTATTTATGTCATTATATGATATCAAATAAATATGTTTAGGTGAAATATGAATGAATTTTTAATATTGGATATTAAATAGTTTATTCGTAAGTTTAAAATTTTTAAACTACAATTTCGCCAGAACAACGCTCCTTCCGCTGCGCCTCCCTGATTTGACCCCAACGGAGACTTGATTGGTGTGGTATTGGATTGATTAAAGTGTTGAATTAAATCAATTTAATGTCAATTGTGCAATTAGAGTAATTTATGAAATTAGGGTTCTAAATCTAATCCAATTTTGGGGCTTTTCATATATGTGATGTAATTTGATGTATATATGATGTATATTAAATTTGGGATTGATCGGATTTGATCTTGATGTGTTTTGAACCAAAAGGACCAAATTGTAAATCCTGGAATTTTGTGGGTGCTCTCGGCAATTATTGAAAAGTTTGGGATTTGTGTTACAAATTATATTTTCATGTATTAGACATGTATAAATTATATTGGGAATGATTTGGAATCAATTAAATATGTATTTGACAATTTAAGAACCAAAATGATTAATTTGCAAAACTTTGGGGTTATTCAGTAATTAAAAGAAATTTGATTTCTTGGGTTAAAATTTCATATTTTAAGTATTGGTTAATTATAACTTTATTTAATTGTTCCAAGAAAATATTTTGAAATCAGAAAATTCTGTTTTCTGCGTTCCGCTGAGCTAACCTTGTTTCCGTATAAAACCCCAACAAAAATGGTATCAAAGCGAGTCTGATTCTGGACACCCGATATGTGATTATGCCTTTAAAATTCAGTGTTTAATTTAATCTTGATTTTATGCATGCATGTGTTTATTTAATTTGATTAAATAAAGTAAATGTATCTTTTGCTGAAAAATCCCTATTTGAAAATAAGGTTTTTAATTTAATATGTATTTGATTCATATTAATTGGTTTGTCTTGTCAATATAGCTTATCGATAAATTTTCTGCGACTATATCCGAGAACGTGCCAAAGCTGTGAGGATATGGCTGGTAGAAATTTATATGTACCGGATATATTTGATATTAGGTGAATTCAAGCGAAAGCGGAATCTTGAACGTGCCAAGGCTGTCAGAGTTTCGCAAGTATCTTGAATTCATCATTGACAAGTTTAACCTTCGTACGCCTCATTGTGAACGTGCCAAAGCTGTCACAGCAAGAAATGACCATGACCGAAAACCCAGGAGTCACTATTGAGTGATCGACAATGAGTTGTCTACCCAATTAATATACGTAGGCGAGAACGTGCCAAAGCTGTGAGCTGAAATATATTCATGGATCAACCTTTCACTATTATTTTATGATTTGATTATCGCATGTTTTGTATTTTGTTTAGGGATTACAGTTTTTCATGAAATAGTGGGAGGGGCATTTTTAGATTAAAAATCCATGATCTAGTTATTGCTTTTTGATATAAAATGAAAATGTTTTATCTGCTTATCTACTAACTATTTATTCGCTGTCTATTTGATAGATTTGCGATGGCGGAACCTCCGACCAATCCTTTTGCTCGTATGTTTGATACGAATAAGATAAATGGCACTGAGAACTTTACGAATTGGGATATGATTTTGAGGATTGTCATCAATTCTGAGAAGCTGGGATACATTTTGGAAGGTCCATTACCGCTTGCTATATCTACAGATGTATCTCCTGAAGAACATGAGACTTTCCAGAGATTGAAGGATTATGATTTAAGGGTTAAATCATTCATTCTGAGTTCTCTTTCTTCTGAGCTTAAGAAGACTTACTTTGAGATGCACGACGCATATAGCATGATGACACAACGTCGTGAATCGTTCAAGAACCAGGAACAGGTTGTGGTTCATAGAGTTTCAATGGAACTGTTCCATTCTAAACTTGATGAGTGGCAGGCTGTGAGCCCTCATGTGTTTCATTTGATCGATTTGATCGAGCAATTGAGGCGCCATGATTTCCCTCTCAATGAAACTCTGGGACGTATTGTCATTCTCGGTTCGCTCCCAGCGTCATATCGCCAGTTCGTCATGTACTTCAACATGAATGGGATTCACTGCTCTTACCGTGAGTTGCATAGGATGTTTCTCACATGAGATGAAGATTTAAGGAAAGGAGTTCTGACTCGCCTTCCGAAACCCACTTCACTTTCCACTTCTTCTCAATCCAAGTCGAAGGGGAAGAAGACAAAATGAAAGAAAAAGAAGGGTTTCAATGTTCCTCATCAAGCTAAGGTAGCGAAGCCCAAGAGAGCTTCTGAAGATAAGTACCACCACTGCCAGAAAGTCGGGCACTGGAAAAGAAACTGTCCGGACTATCTTGGACAAATAAGGAAGGAAATAGCATCTACATCAGGTACTTTTATTTTTCCTAGTATTAATATCTCATTGGCTTGTGAAGCTATGATATCTAATTGGATTTTATATTCTGCTTGTCCTATTCACATTTGCAATACGTTGCATGTGCTGACGGGAAGTAGACTGCTGAAATCTGGGGAGATGCAGTTGTGATTCGGGAGTGGCGACTCTCTGGATGCTGTTGCAGTGGGCATATGCGAGATTCCCTTACCCAGTGGGAGACTTTTGTTAAATGACTGCTATTTTATGTCAGGATGTGTGGCGAATATTATGTCTCTTTTTGTATTGGATACTGAATGATATAATGTAAATATTAAGAATCGTTCTTTGTATTTATATGACAGTTATAATATTCAGATCCTTAGTTGCCAAACAAGCATGGTCATTACATATTGCGTACCTCACAAGATATCTTTAATACTGGAATTAATAAACGTAAACAATCTGATATAAATAATACTGAACTTTGGCATATGCGGTTAGGTCATATAGGCGTGAAACGCCTAACCCAATTGGTTAAGAATGGTTTGATACATAATCTCACAATTGAACCTTATCCAATTTGCAAATCTTGTATTCGGCGTAAAATGACCAAAGCCCCATTTTCGGGTGTTAGACATCGAGCCACTGACTTATTGGAACTTGTACATTCTGATGTATGTGGTTCCATAAGTCAGACTATACATAGTGGTTTTTCTTACTTCGTTACCTTTACCGATGATTTGTCACGATACGGTTATGTTTATCTAATAAACCATAAATCGGAAACCTTTGAAAAGTTTAAAGAATTCTGAAATGAAGTTGAAAAATAGACTGGTCAATATAATAAATGCCTTCGATCTGATCGAGGCGGTGAATATATAAATGGAGAGTTCACTGATTATTTAAAGTGGAATGGGATTCTCGCTCAATATACCCCTCTCGGCACTCCGTAACACAATGGAGTGTCAGATAGGAGAAATCAGACTTTATTGGATATGGTCCAATCGATGTTGAGTTATACAGATTTGCCCTATTACTTATGGGGTTATGCTCTTTTAATTGCCGCACATCTTTTGAATAAGATTCCTTCCAAAGCTGTTCCTACGACTCCGTATGAGATATGGACCGGTAGGAAACCGAATCTTAGTTATATTAAGATTTGGGGGTGTCCTGCATACGTCAGGATGGCTCAGCAGAATAAGATTTTGCCTCGAGGGCAGAAGTTTAGGTTTGTTGGATATCATTCAAATACGAAAGGATATTTGTTCTATGATACCGAGCATCGAAATGTGTTTGTAGCTAGCTTCATAAAATTTCTAGAAATAGAATTTTTGTCAGAAGGTGGTGATCATAGAGATGTTGAATTTGATGAAGTACAACCTGGAACCAACGAACTAATTGAGGAACTTGTAGTTCAAGAAGATGAAGAACCTTCAACACACACACTCCGTAGGTCGCAAAGGGTATCTAGACCTCATGAACGCTTGTATTTGATACAAGAAAATAGTCTTGATGTTCTCTTAGTTGAAGAGACTGAACTTTTTACCTATAGAGAATCGATATTGGACATCGACTCCGTGAAGTTGCAAGACGCCATGAAATCTGAGATGGACTCTATGTATGAGAATCAAGTTTGGAATTTGGTTCCGCTTCCCGAATGAATAGTTCCTATTAGTTGTAAATGGATTTACAAGAGGAAGCGAGGGCCCGAAGGAAAGGTTGAAACCTTTAAGGCCTGGCTGGTAGCTAAAAGTTACTTGCAGCGATCCGGTATCGACTACGATGAAACTTTTTCACCGGTTGCAATGCTAAAGTCTATAAGAATTTTGTTGTCAATTGCCGCATATCATGATTACGAGATTTGACAAATGGATATCAAAACGGCTTTTCTAAATGGATTTCTTGATGAAGAAATCTATATGGAACAACCGGATGGTTGTGCATCCAGCGAGAACTCGGCATGGTATGCAAGCTGAAGAAGTCCTTTTATGGACTTAAATAGGCTTCACGAAGTTGGAATCTTTGATTCGACGAGATAATCAAATTGTCTGGTTTTCTCAAGAATTCGGAAGAATCCTGTGTGTATAAGAAGGACAGTGAGAGTATACTGGTATTTTTAATTCTCTATGTTGACGACATCCTTATCATTGGGAATGATATCAGGATGATGCAAGCCGTCAAAGCTTACCTCTGTAAGAATTTCTCCATGAAGGACCTGAGTGAAGCTTCTTATGTCTTAGGCATAAAACTCTATAGAGATAGAGAAATGAAGCTTATTGGGTTATCCCAATCAACGTACATAGATAAGATCTTAGAACGGTATAATTTTGGTAATCGTAAGACAACAAACATACCGTTCAGACATGGCTTACATCTTTCGAAGAAGATGTGTCCGCAAACAGAAGATGAGAAGATTAGAATGTCTAATCAACCTTATGCTTCGTGTTTGGGAAGCATCATGTATATCATGTTATGTACTAGGCCTGATATCAGCTTCGCAGTTAGTGTGACGAGCATATATCAGTCCAATCCAGGAAATGACCATTTGATGGCTATTAAACATATCCTCAAGTATCTTAAAGGTACTAAGGATAAGCTTATTATCTATGGAGGAAACGAACTGCAAGTTAATGGGTATACGGATTCCGATTTCTAATCGGATCCTGATGATAAAAAGTCCACATCAGGATTCGTGTTTACCCTTAACGGATGTGCATTTTGTTGGAAGAGTTCCAAACAGGGGTCGAAAGCTGATTCCACCACAGAGGCAGAATATATTGCAGCTTCTGAAGCTGCAAAGGAAGCTGTATGGGTTAGGAACTTTATCACGGAATTGGGAGTAGTTCCAAGTATCGAGAATCTGATTCCTTTATACTGTGATAATACTGGAGTCATTGCGCAAGCAAAAGAACCAAGGGCGCATCAGAAGTCGAAGCATGTGGAATGAAAGTACCACATCATTCGAGAGATTGTGTCGCGAGGGGACATTATCGTGTGCAAGGTACCGAGTGAAGATAATGTAGCAGACCCGCTTACCAAGGCTATTCCTCCAAAGTTATTTGATAAACATGTGGATTCGATGGGTATTATATACAATCGATATTGACACTAGAGCAAGTGGGAGATTTTGTTAGGATTGGTGCTCTGAGCGCCAATTTTATTATGTATTTCCTTATAAATACTAATGTAATATTTTATCATGAATAAAATAAACAGTTTCTTTTATATAACTTCTTCTTTAATATGGTAAAGACGTAATCGACTTTAGAATGATTAGTTATGATACTGTTGTAAAAGCGTCGCAACTGACATTGAGTTGTATCATGACGTTGTCATTCTTAGACAGTTCCTGGTCAAAGTTTATACTACTTGGTCAGTAAAGTAAACCCGTTGAGACTGGTACATGCCGTATATTGGAATCTTGGATTTCGATGGTTTCTCAGTGAACCATGAGTCTTAGAGACTCATATAGACGTGTAGGTGTTTATAGCGGATAAACACTTAACGGCTCACCGAAGATTCTTAATGGATGGTACACCAACATCAATAAGAATCTTCTCGGGTTGGGTGAGCATAGTGATTCTTTGACTTGAGATACCATTGTGGATAAATGAGTTATCTTCCACACTTAGATGTCAGTCACGTTACCGATCTATTTAGATCAGACCTTCGCCTGTTCGTCGGGTGTGGACTGATGCTCAGGATATCCCGTGTGTATCAAGAAAGGATCTGTCAGCTCTGTGTACAGAGCATAGGTATTCAATATGGAATTAGCAATCTGTTAAATCCATGGGCTCGTGGGACACTGTAGAAATCAGTTCTAAATGTTATTAAGGGATTGCTAATAGAAACGTCGACATGATTATATTTATAGAGATTTGTCGTTTGTATCTATATCTCTGAAATAATCCGGATACCTGTGACGGATGGATTATATGTATGCAGTGACCTTGACTTGTATGGTTCAGAGAGTTTATCTGTGTTCGTCATAATTTACGGGTGGATGAATTATGAACATGAAATTTGATTTCGTGGCGGATATACTTAGAGAGTCTCACTAATGAAATATACTCGTAGAGTACTAGGGCAACTGTTATGAATAATACTGATTATTTATAACTCGTTTGACGGTTAAACGAAAAATACATGCAATCGGGACCTAACGGTCATTTCCGAATTAATGTGTATTTGTATTTAATACTTGATTTTATTAAATACACATTAAATAAATATAAAATTATGATATTTTTTGTATATCATTAATATATGTGTTTGAGATATTTAATGTAAATATAATACATATATTTAATACATTTATATTTAATTATTTAATTATTTAATTGTTATATAATTAAACTAATTAACATTATAAATATCTTTAGTAATGATTTTCACTTTTTAATGGCTTAATTCAATTGATCCATTTGTGTATTTACTTTATGGAAGATAAATATTAACCTTATTAAAGTAAATTGTGTTCCAATTAAAATCAAACAAATTGAAATAATTGTTATTTAATTTTTTTGATGAAATTCGGCCACTTGGGAAATTGTTTAACAAAATTATTTTGTTTCATTTTTCAAAGACTAAGACAAGTTTCAAAAATATTCATTAAGTTAAAATTGAGAGAAAAGTGAAGAACCAGCGGAGAAAAAGCTTAAAAGCTTGGAGTTTTGTAAATTTTTTCCAACATTCTTCAACTTAGAAATTATTTCTATGATTCTATACTTCAACTTGTGTAGTTTAGAATTTTCTCTAATGTTTAATTATATGAATTATTGTGTTGGAAATTTATTTGAATGTGTTTAGCATGTATGATTAATTAATAAGCTTATTAGGTGTAATTAAGCTTATTAGATTAATTAGTAATTAAAATTGTCATTCTAGAGTTGTTTAGCCATTCATAATTAACCTAAAATTATTCTTGAGTTGTTTCATGATGGTGAGACTTGATTGGTGTGGTATTGGATTGATTAAAGTTTTGAATTAAATCAATTTAATGTCAATTGTGCAATTGGAGTAATTTATGAAATTAGAGTTCTAAACCTAATCCAATTTTGGGGCTTTTCATATATGTGATGTAATTTGATGTATATTAAATTTGGGATTGATTGGATTTGATCTTGATGTGTTTTGAACCAAAAAGGACCAAATTGTAAATTCTGGAATTTTATGGGTGCTCTCGGCAATTACTGAAAAGTTTGGGATTTGTGTTGCAAATTATATTTTCATGTATTAGACATGTATAAATTATATTGGGATTGATTTGGAATCAATTAAATATGTATTTGACAATTTAAGGACCAAAATGATTAATTTGTAAAACTTTGGGGTTATTCGGTAATTAAAAACAATTTTGATTTATTGGGTTAAAATTTCAGATTTTAAGTATTGGTTAATTAAATAAATAACTTTATTTAATTGTTCCAAGAAAAAATTTTGAAATCGGAAAATTCTGTTTTCCGCGTTCCGCTGCGCTAACCCTGTAATTTCGTATAAAACCCCAACAGTTTTAAAGTCATCCTACAGTCTATAGTATATCAAAATAGCTCGTAATATTTATGACTAAATTGATATCTATAATCGTACATAATACAATATTCATTATGTCATCATCTTATGATGCACAAGACTTATTAAACTTTCTAATCAATTTTTTTTCCGACTGAGGAATCATCCTCTACAAAAGAGATATATATATATATAAAGACACTCTGTCAAACAGATATACCATTTGTCATATAGATAGTCAAGTAGTGTCTTTTATTAGGATTTACAACTAAATTGATATCTATAATCGAATATAATACAATATTCATTATGTCATCATCCTATGATGCATAAGACTTATTAAACTTTCTAATCAATTTCTCTTTCGACTGAGGAATTATCATCTACGAAAGATTAATACTATATATATATATATATATATATATATAAGACACACTAACTGTCAAACGATTATATTATATGTCATATAGACAGCCAATTAGTGTCTTTTATTAGGATTGATGACTAAATTGATATTTATAATCGTACATAATACAGTTTTCATTATGTCATCATCCTATTATGTATAAGACTTATTAGATTTTCTAATCAATTTCTCTTTCGACTGATGAATCATCATTTACGAAAGATGAATATTATATATAAGGGACATACTAACTGTCAAATATTTATAATATTTGTCATATATATAATCAAGTAGTGTCTTTTATTAGATTATATTCAATTCACAACTAATGGGAAATGGTTAATTTTCCCTAAATTAAATTTATAATTTGTACATTTTTCCATTTTATCGGATGGAAAAAGTCGATAATTTTTAAATTGCAGGTTGAAAAAAGAACGAATTCAAAATTTTCGTGATAAACGATACATATGAATCATGAAGCTCGAATAGGCCTAAATATTTTGATCGGCATAAATATAGTCTCCATTAGTAACAAGGTGAGAAAACATCTCGAGTTACTTCCTTTCAACCTTCATTCTTGATGAATCCAAAGTTAAAGATACATTATTGGATTATGCATGGAAATAATGTTTTAAATACCATATTTAAGAAATGTTTTGAGAGTGCTACTTTAACTAACACTTTTAATATATTATTAAGAAATTTCAAATAATTTTAATATTGATAAAATCTCTTTAATATGATTTTAGGTATTACTAAACAAATCCTTAATATTATTGATGAAGTTTTAAATCAACCTTGAATTAACAAACGTGAATACGTGATAAATTTCTTCTCTGTACATTGTAGATCTGATTGAGTTCTCTAGTGTGCATTATAAAAATTAATTTCCTTTCATGTATTTAAAATTAAACAAACAAAACTTCCATTAAAAAATTGAAATTGGGGTTTGAAACCTGGACTTGCAAACCCATATCCCCTTTTTTGAATTTATTATTTTATTTTTTATAATTATTTTTTTTTTTAATAAAATTTGGGTTTGAACCCTGAATTCTAGATACCCCAACCCAAGACTTAGATTTCACGAATTTGAGTTTCACCCGATTCGGTATATCCGGATCCGGTAAATAAAATCCAAACCTAAACCCAAAAATTACTATTTCTGTCCCTTACCCATCATCTTATTTTACAAGTACAATCACTAATAAGTGGTATAAAATGGGATTGGATAATATTCATAGACATCCAAAGTTTAATGGATTTGGACAGATAATTTTTAAAATATCTAATTAAATATTAGATGGATATGGATATATTAGTAAGCAAATAAACCATATATACATAAGCAAAATAAACCAAATATTTACATAAGCAAATTAACCTTATATACATATTATTTTTGAAAAAATAAACTTCCTTCATATAACTAATAGTTTGCCATAGTTTAATAGAATATCACCAGGGGAAAAATATACAAAAAAGGGGAAAAAATGCTCGCTTCATTAGGCAATATAATTCACAAGGAACCAAAAACTTGTGTGAAATGGCTACTTAGATGTTATAACAAGAAGACAATTGTTCTAAGAGGCAAGGAATAAAAAAAAAAATGCATCTCACTCTACAGATAGTACCTCAACAAGAGATTCCTTGAAGAAGAAATTCACATGGGCTTACAGAACTTCCCGTGAACCCAAACCCTTCGCATGCTCTTCCCCTTTCCACGATTCACTGAATTGACACAGCAATATTCAAGTTCAACCTGCAGGAGAAAAAAGTCTTACGTTCATTTATTTCTCAAGTAAAATTTTAAATCATCGGTTTGATTTTAAGAAGTCGATGGAATTAACACAATCAAGAGTCAAAGCAGAGAATGATTATCATATGGCAATGATAGTCACTTTATTCAATTCTAATTATTGCCAACTACGCAGCATCACAAATACTACACTTTAAAACAACAACATAGCACGAAATTTGTACCTCAATGAAGCCTGCATTGACAAAAAGGCTCCTGACAGTCTCAATTGTGAAGAAATAAGAACGGGTTCCATCTGATCGCATATACTCCCTGAACCCCACTCTTTGTTCTGGCTTGAATCGCAGCATAGTCATGTCATATAGGCCTGGGTTTATCATAGAGAGTATTTGTTATTGAGAGTGGACATGTCAAGATTATATCCAAATGGCTAGTATGAACTGAGAAACAGAGATTTCAAAAGCCTCCAGCAGTAAGTATTTTTGTAATACAGCGGTTTATACCGTAATCCCTAAAAAGAAGCAGGCCACCGGGCTTCAAGACAGAGTAACACTCTCTTATGGCTGTTGGCATCCTTTGCAGTGGTACAGCTGATAGTGTGAATATCTGATACATTACATGACAACAACATAATTTGATATCCATGTAATTATTTTCATAAATTTCTTTTACAGAATAAAATAGGAAAGAATTCAGGCATAAAA